>CM070787.1:72428850-72453850 GCA_036346955.1 Dipus sagitta | reverse complement strand
TCGTGGGAACTTGGAATCTTTGGAACTTTGTTTCCTGCTTTTCTTTTCAAAAAAAAAATTTTTTTTATTTGCAAATAAATAAAATAAATTTCAGAGCCGGGCGTGGCGGCGCACGCCTTTAATCCCAGCGCTCGGGAGACAAGATGTAGGAGCATCACCGTGAGTTCGAGGCCACCCTGAGACTTCATAATGAATTCCAGGTCAGCCTGGGCTAGAACGAGACCCTACCACAAAAAAGAAAAAGAAGGGAAGGGAAGGGAAGGAAAAGAAAAAAGAAACAATGTTTTTCAAAAAATTTCAAAAAAAGTATTTTTAACAAATATTTATTCATGCCGGGCGTGGTGGCGCACGCCTTTAATCCCAGCACTCGGGAGGCAGAGGTAGGAGGATTGCCGTGAGTTCGAGGCCACCCTGAGACTCCATAGTGAATTCCAGGTCAGCCTGGGCTAGAGTGAGACCCTACCTTGAACCCCCCACCCCCACCCCCACCCCCATGAATGAATGACCGAATGAATCAAGTCCTAGAGTCGTCAAAAGCCAAATCTGGTTTAGCATCACATGCACCGTGGTCAGTTTTGACATTGCAATTTGCGATTCTGGCAGCAGAGGGCGCTGCGGGCACGCAGACCAGCAATCAAACCGGCCTAGCTGGATTCCCCTGTCGGCGGGAGCTGGGCGCAGATTCTTGGGCCCCCACACCCTTGGGTTCCTGTATCCACAACCCTGGGTCTCTGTCTTGTCAGTCACCATGACACCCAGCCCAGGGGCAAACACAGGGAGGGCACACTGAAGCTAGGATGAAGATTGAGGTGAGGCAATAAACTCCAATTCACAATTTAACTCTTGGTCTGTGATCCCAGCACTTGGGAGGCAGAGATAGTAGGATCGCTGTGAGTTCGAGGCCACCCTGAGACAACACGGTATTTCTTCTTTCTCTCTCTCTCTCTCTTTTTTTTTTTTCAAGGTAGTCTCACTCTAGCCCAGGCTGACCTGGAATTCACTATGTAGTCTCAGGGTGGCCTGGAACTCATGGCTATCCTCCTATCTCTACCTCTCAAGCGCTGGGATTAAACGCGTGCACCACCACGCCTGACGCCATTATTATTTTACGTGTCTATTTAATATCTAGATACATATAAATAGATACAGATTACTTATTTGTAAATATTACATTATAAATATTTGTAAATAAATTTATATGTATGTATGTATTTGTGTGTGTGTGAGAGAGAGAGAGAGAAAGTATGGGTGCACCAGGACGTCTTGCCACTGCAAATCAACTCCAGATGCATGCACCGCTTTGTGCTTCTGGCTTTACATGGGTACTGGGGAATCGAACCCAGGCTCTAAGGCATTGCAAGCAAGCCCCTGAACCACTGAGCCATCTCTCCAGCCCCAACATTGACTCTGTGTCTGCCACACGCTCTGCATAATGTCGTAGGGGACTGGAGCCTAGTGGCCTGGTGCACATCAAATCCCAGCTGGGTCCTTTGCTGGCTGTGTAACCCACTCCCCGTAGCTAGGATACAGCCTCTCTGGGCCTCAGATAAGATTCTGTGAGACCAGACTCCTTCAAAGTAGGGGGAGGACCTATTTTGTGGGGCTGTTGTGAGAATTAATGAACAGACTCTTCAAAGGTTGTAGGATCAGGGCAGCACACGGTTAACACTATGTGGAGAGAGGTGAGGGCTGGGTGGATCTGGGTTCAAATCCTAGTCTGGAGCTGGAGGGATGGTTTAGCAGTTAAAGCACTTGCCTGCAAAGCCAAAGGACCCAGGTTCGATTCCCCAGGACCCACGTAAGCCAGATGCTCAAGGTGGCGCATGTATCTGGAGTTTGTTTGCAGAGTCTGGAGACCCTGGCACACCCATTTTCTCTCTCTCTCTCTCTCTCTCTCTCAGTTGGGAGGCAGAAGTAGGAGGATTGCCAAGAATTCGAGGCCACCCTGAGATTACATAGTGAATTGCAGGCCAGTTTAGGGCTGGAGCAAGACCCTACCTCAAAAAATAAATAAAATAAAATATTTGAAAAACAAGCCGGGCATGGTGGTACATGTCTTTAATCCCAGCACTTGGGAGGCAGAGGTAGGAGGATCGCTGTGAGTTCGAGGCCAAACTGAGACTACATAGTGAATTCCAGGTCAACCTGGGCTAGAGACTCTACTTCAGAAAACAAAAAAAAAAAAAAAAAAAGAAGGGCTGGAGAGATGGCTTAGCGGTTAAGCGCTTGCCTGTGAAGCCTAACGACCCCGGTTCGAGGCTCAATTCCCCAGGACCCACGTTAGCCAGATGCCCAGATGCACAAGGGGATGCACGTGTCTGGAGTTCGTTTACAGAGGCTGGAAGCCCTGGCGCGCCCATTCTCTCTCTCTCTCTCTCTGCCTCCTTCTCTCTGTTGCTGTCAAATAAATAAATAAATAAAAATTAAAAAAACAAACAAACAAAAAACGAAGAAGAATTAAAAACAAATCCCAGTCTGGCCATCTTTTTCCATGTGACCTCAGGGCACGATGACCTCTTGTTGCTACCTTTTCCTTATCTGCAAAATGCAGCAGAGCAGGATTACACAAGATAAAGATTAAAAGACGTGAGTGATAACTCGGGGAACATTACTTTCTGCAAACACTTCAAGCAGCCCAAGCAGAGCTGACATTTCCGAGTGCCTACCTGTCCCAAACCCTGCACCCAAACCACTTCCCTTAACGCTCGTATCCCCCATTACACAGGAGAAGGGGCACACAGCCAAGGAGTCAAAGAATCTTTAATCCACACAGCCGCACTGCCAGCCCGTCTAAGGAGGAGGACACAGAGGTGGGGAGATGGTTCCGTGGTTAAAGGTGCATGCTTGCAAATCCCGGCGGCCTGGGTTCAATTCCCCAGTATCCATGTTAAGACAGATGCACAGTGGTGCATGCCTCTGGAGTTCATTTGCAGCAACATGAAGCCCTGGTGCACCCATACTCTCTCTCTCTCTCTCTCTCTCTCAATCTTTCTCTCTCTCTCTCTCCCTGTCCCAAATAAATATTTTAAATTTTATTTTTTGATTGTTTGGTTGTTTTTGGTTTTTCGAGGTGGGGTCTCACTCTAGCCCAGGCTGACCTGGAATTCACTATGGAGTCTCAGGGTGGCCTCGAACTCAAGGCGATCCTCGTACCTCTGCCTCCCGAGTGCTGGGATTAAAGGTGTGCGCCACCACGCCCGGCTTAAATTTTATTTCAGAGAGACAGAGAGAGAGAGAGAGAGAGAATGTGCCAGGGCCTCAGCCACTGCAATCAAACTCCAGACGCTTGCGCCACCTAACGGGCATGTGTGATCTTGTGCTTGCCTCACCTTTGTGTGTCTGGCTTACGTGGCATCTGGAGAGTCAAACATGGGTTCTTAGGCTTCACAGGCAAGCGCCTTAACCGCTAAGCCATCCATGTAAGCTGGACGATACAGCAAGTGTTTATTTAGCCTTGGTCTGCAGAGGTCCTGATGCCACCCATACACATGAAAATAATTTTGTTGTTGTTGTTTCGAGGCAGGGTCTCGCTCTAGCCCAGGCTGACCTGAACTCACCCTATAGTCCCAGGCTGGCCTCAAACTCATGGTGATCCTCCTGCTTCTGCCTCCCAAGTACTTGGATTAAAAGCGTGCGCCACCACGCCCGGCCACGAAAAGTTAGGGTCTCACTCTAGTCCAGGCTGACCTGAAATTCACTATGGAGTCTCAGGGTGGCCTCGAACTCTCGGCGATCCTCCTACCTCTGCCTCCCAAGTACTGGGATTAAAGGCGTGCGCCACCACGCCTGGCCACGAAAAGTTTTTAACAGCCCATTGTGTTCCCTTGGTAACAAGACTGGGGCAGGAAGACGGCTCAGTGGATATAGAGAGCTTCCTGCACACAGGCTTGAGATCATGAGTTCAGATTGCCCAACCCCGTGTAAAGCAGGACACTGTGGAGGGTGTGTGTAATCCCAGTACTCCTACAACGAGAAGAGAGGCGGGAAGAGGAGATTCTCGTGGAAGCTTGAAGGCCGGGTAGCCAGGTGAGTGCGGACGTGAGTGAGAGACCCTGCCTCACACAAGCTGTCCTCTGACCTTCACACTCGTGCCTGCACTTGCACATGTGAACACACACACACACACACACACACACACACAGCTAGGTGATCTCAGTGGGACTGGAGAAGGGAGTACAGATTACTAAAATCCAGCCTGGAAGCACCTTAACCACTAAGTCATACCTCCAGCCATTTTTTTTTTTTTTTTTTTTGAGGTAGGTTCTCACTCTAGCCCAGGCTGATCTGGAATTCTCTATGTAGTCTCAGGGTGGCCTTGAACTCATGGCAATCCTCCTACCTCTGCTGCCTTCTGAGTGTTGGGATTAAAGATGGGTACCACCATGCCCGGCTTCAGCTACTATTTATTTTAATTTTTAAAAGTATTTTATTAAAAGCTGGGCATGGTGGTGCACGCCTTTAATCCCAGCACTCGGGAGGCAGAGGTGGGAGGATCGCCATGAGTTCGAGGCCAGCCTGAGATTACATAGTGAATTCCAGGTCAGCCTGGGCCAGAGTGAGACCCTACCTTGAAAAACCAAAAAAAAAAAAAAAAAAAAAAAACTTATTTAGGGGCTGGAGGGATGGCTTAGTGGTTAAGGTGCTTGCCTGCAAAGCCAAGGGACCCAGGTTCGGTTCCCCAGGACCCATGTAAGCCAGATGCACAAGGTGGCTCATGCGTCTGGCATTCATTTGCAGTGGCTGGAGGCCCTGTCATACCCATCCTCTCTCTCTCTCTCTCTCCTTGCCTATTCCTTTCTCTCTCTCAAATAAACAAATAAAAATAAAATATTAAAACTATGTTTTATTTATTTATTTGACAGAGAGAAAGAGGGAGAGAGGGAGAACAGATGTGCCAGGGTCCTTTGGCTTTGCAGACAAGCCTTAACCACCAAGCCATCCCTCCAGCCCCCAAAAGATATTTTTATTGATTTATTTTGCAAAGAGAGAGAGAGAATAGGCATACCAGGGCCTCTTGCCATTGCAAACTCCAGACATGTGCTACTTTGTGCATCTGGCTTTACATAGGTACCTTATTTTTTTTCCAAATTTTTATTAACAACTTCCATGATTATAAAAAATATCCCATGGTAATACCCTCCCCCCACTTTCCCCTTTGAAATTCCATTATCCATCATATCCCCTCCCCTTCTCAATCAGTCTCTCTTTTATTTTGATGTCATGATCTTCTCCCCGTATTATGATGGTCTTGTGTAGATAGTGTCAGGCACTGTGAGGTCATGGATATCCACGCCATTTTGTGTCTAGAGGAGCATGTTGTAAGGAGTCCTACCCTTCCTTTGGCTCTTACATTCTTTCCGCCACCTCTTCCACAATGGACCCTGAGCCTTGAAAGGTGTGACAGAGATATTGTAGTGCTGAGCACTCCGGTCACTTCTTTCTAACATACATAGGTACTTTAAATCAAACCCAGTCCTTCAAGCTTTGAAAGCAAGCACCTTTAACTGAGAAGGCATCTCCTCAGCCCCAGAAACAATTTTGTCTTGCTTTTCATGGTAGAGTCTCACTGTAGCCCTGACTGACCTGGAACTCACTATGTAGTCCCAGGCTGGCCTCAAACTCATGGTGATCCTCCTATCTCTGCTTCCTGAGTGGGATTAAAGGTGTGCACCATCACACCTGGTTTACATTTGTCTTTTTTAAAACATTTATTTATTTAGAGAAAGGGCTCGCCAGGGCCTCCACCACAGCAACCGAACTTCAGAAGCATGTGCCACCTTGTGCATCTGGCTTATGTGGATCCTGGGGATTGGAACCTGGGTCCTTTAGCTCTGCAGGCAAGTGCCTTAACCACTGAACCATCTCTCCAGCCCCGAGCACTCATTTATGTTGAGGGCCCTGGGAAACCACAGTAATTTCTGATTTATTTATTTATTTTTATTTATTCATTAGAGAGAGAGAAAAGGAGAGAGAGAGCAAGAGAGAGAGAATGGGCGTGCCAGGGCCTCTAGCCACTGCAAACGAACTCCAGATGCACCTGCCCCCTTGTGCACCTGGCTTACATGGGACCTGGAGAATCGAAGCTGGGTCCTGAGGCCTCGCAGGCAAGTGCCTTAACCGCTAAGCCATCTCTCCAGTCCGAACCACAGTAATTTCTAAGCAGAGGAGCTCAGCAGGTCAGTAGTAGGCGGACAGGAATCCAGAGCAGAAGGGGTCCAGAGGGAGACTTAAGCTAAGGTGGTGGAGAAGAAAGGGGGGACCTGGGGGACCAGGTGTTCCTCGGGTCCAGCTCATCCTTTGAGACTGAAGACAAGATAGAGCGAAGGTAGCAAGGTTCTGGGTTCTGAATGGCCTGTTCTTTGTCACATGATAGGGTTACGTGACCATAAGGGATTCTGGGAAACTGAGTTCTTGGTATTTTGGCCTCTCTAAAGTAAGTGGCTGAGGATCGCGGCATAGAAAGGGCTGCCAAGGGCTGGAGAGATGGCTTAGTGGTTAAGGCATTTGCCTGCAAAGCTAAAGGACCGAGGCTCAACTCCCCAGGACCCATGTAGGCCACATGCACAAGGGGGCGCATGCATCTGGAGTTCATTTGCAGTGGCTGGAGGCCCTCATATGCCCATTCTTTGTCTCTTAGATGGCTCAGTAGTCAAAGGTGCTTTGCAAAACCAAAGGATTACCCAGGACCGACATAAACCAGAGGCACAAGGTGGTGCACACATCTGGAGTTCGAGTTCCTTTGCAGCGGCTAAAGGCCCTGGCACACACGCACGCATGCACGCACACACACACACGTACAAAAATAAATAATATAAATAAATAATGCCAGCACTCCAGAAGCAGTTCAAGGCTAGCCTGAGACTACATAGTGAATTCCTGGGCTAGAGTGAGACCAGGCCACGGAAAACAAACAGACAGACAGACAAACAAAAAAAGGCACTTGTTTGCAAAGACTGACTCCCCAGTACGACATAAAGCCAGACGCACAAAGTGGTCCATGCATGTGTAGTTTGTTCGCAGTAGCAAGAAGCTATGACCCGCCTATATAAGCTCTTCCTTTTTCTCTTTGTGAGATAAAGAAATAAATATATTTTCCAAAAACTAATAATAATAATAGAGTCAGGCGTGGTGGCGCACACCTTTAATCCCAGCTCTCAGGAGGCAGAAGTAGGAGGATCGCCAAGAGTTCCAGGCCACCCTGAGACTACATAGTGAATTCCAGGTCAGCCTCAGCGAGAGGAAGACCTACTTCAAACCCAAAATGGCCAAAATGATGATGATGATGATAATAATAATATAATAGTGTCTAATGGACCACAAGATGTTCTCAGGGGACTCAACTGGGCCTCTCCCTGCCTACAACCTTCCATGGCTCCCCTCAGATGCAGTATGGTGTTCGAGCTATTCCCAACGGGGCTTGCTCTTGTCCACTCTCCAGGTCCATCTGCTTCCCACTCTCTTTGGCCACATCTCTCCTGCTGGCCTCCTGCCTGTCCTCAGTGGGCCAAGTGACTCCTGTCTTGGGGCCTCTGCACCTGCTCTCTCCCCGGACCCATGATCCCCACACGTCTGCCTCTTCCTATCCTTTAGGTCTCTGATCATATCTCTCTCCACCACCCGATCCCCAGATCTTCCTTGACCTTCCCTGTGGTGACACCACTGCCATCTGTCAACTTTTTCTTTTCTTTTTCAAATTTATTTTGTTTATTTGAGAGAGAGAGAGAGAGAGAGAGAGAGGGAGAAAGAAAGAGAATGGGCGCACCAGGGCCTTCAGCCGCTGCAGATGAACTCCAGACGCATGCACCACCTTATGCATCTGGCTTCCGTGGGTCTTGAGGAATTGATCCTGAGTCCTTTGGCTTTGCAGGCAAGTGCCTTAACTGCTAAGCCATCTCTCTAGCCCTCCCCCATCTTTTCTTACTTTTTTTTTAAATTAGGGTCTCACTCTAGCCGAGGCTAACCTGGAATTCACTATGTAGTCTCGGGTGGCCTCGAACTGCCTCCCAAGTGCTGGCATTATTTATTTATTTATTTATTTGTTTGTTTGTTTGTTTGTTTGTTTGTTTTTGAGAGAAAGAGATTAAAGGCATGTGCCACCATGCCCGGCCCATCTGTTAGCCTCTTTCTTTCTTTCTTTTTTACAGCTTTATTAATTTATTTATTATTCTTTTTTATTTATTTGAGACAGAGAAAGGGAGAGAGAGAGACAGAGAGAGTGAGTGAGAATGGGCGCGCCAGGGCCTCTAGCCACTGCCAACCAACTCCAGACGCGCGCGCCCCCTTGTGCATCTGGCTAACGTGGGACCTGGGGAATCAAACTTGAGTACTTTGGCTGCGCAGGCACGCACCTTAACCGCTAAGCCATCTCTCCAGCCCTCTTTCTTTCTTTTAAATATTTTATTTGAGAGAGAAAGAGAAGAGAAGGTAGATAGAGAGAAAGAGAGAATGGGCGCGCCAGGGCCTCCACCCACTGCAAACGAACTCCAGACGCATGGGGGTCCTTAGGTTTCGCAGGCAAACGCCGTAGCCGCTAAGCCATCTCCCCAAAGCCCCATCTGTCAAGTTCTGTCATTTTCCTTCGAAGTCTTGCGGAACTGGAAGTCCTCCTGGAGAGGGAATGGGTGTGCCCTGCCGTTTCCCCAGGAAGTGCTCTATAAATAAACATTCCTGTTGGTTCTCTGGCATCTCCTTGAATCCTGAAGGAGGCCTTGGCTACTCTAACCTTGTCAGACAGGGCCAGACGGGTACAAGGACCTTTTTTTATTTGCAAGGAGAGAGAGGAGAGAGACAGACAGAGAGAATGAGCGCACCAGGGCCTCCAACCACTGCAAACGAACTCCAGACGCACGTGCCACCTTCTGCATCTGGCTTTACCTGGGTACTGGGAAATCGAACCTGGGTCCTTTGGCTTCGCAGGAAAGCGCTTTAACAGCTGAGCCATCTCTCCAGTCCCACACATGACTTTTTTTTTTTTTTTTTTTGGTCTTCTGAGGTAGGGTCTCACGCTAGCTCAGGCTGACCTGGAATTCACTTTGTAGTCTCAGGGTGGCCTTGAACTCACAGAGATCCTCCTACCTCTGCCTCCTGAGTGCTGGGATTAAAGGCTTGCGCCACCAACCCCAGCTCATGTGACATTTTTGATCGCTTCTTCCCTTCCCTGCCTCCCCCCAGAGAAGGATCTCCTCTCCCCTTAAGCTAGACCTCACCTGCCTATGGAGAAATGGATGGAGGAGGCCCAGCGGGATGTAGCTGAGCTGTTAAAGCTCTTGCCTGTAAAGCTTAACAACCAGGTTCAATTCTCCCCCCCCCCCCCCCCCGTCCCCATGTAAAGCCAGATGCATGAAGTGGTGCATGCATCTGAAGTTCATTTGCAGCGGCTAGAAGCCCTGGCACATCCATTTTCTCTCTGTCTCTCTCTACTTAAAAATAAATATTAAATAAACAAAATTGGGGTGATACCAGAAAATGTAGCTGCCCGGGGAGGAAAGAAGGGAAGGAACAGTCAGCCAGCCATCCTGGAGGAGGAATTCTAGCCACCTGCAATCCTGACACCTCCCAGGCAGAGGAAGGCGCTTCCTCAAAGGTGGCCCCTCTTCTGAGGAGTCCTCTTCTCAGACATTGAGGCCCTTGGTCACATTTAGGGAGCCACTACTAGTCCTTGTGATCTGACTCCCCAGAGCCTTTACTGCGTGGCACCAGGGGCTGCCCAGCCCACCTTGTGCTGAGGGTGTGTGTGTGTGGATGTGGGTGTGTATGGGGGAACGGCCACTCGAAGCCCAAGGCTGCCCTTGTAAGGAATCAAAGCCTTGGGACACTCGACACGCCTGGTTATAATTAACTCAGACACGTGGAGACCCCCCCCCAACACCTGCTGCCTGTGTCCCCCCCGCCCCCATCCCAGTGCCTGGGTCTCAGCCTGGGCAGAGCAGGCAGTAAAACAGAGTGTGTGCTAAAAATAACCCTTGTCCCCTCCCCGGCCCCTGCACAGCTGAAGTCTCTGGATGGCACGAGGCTGAGGGGTAGGCAGAGGGTGACCACTGCCTCCAGTTCCAGCCCTCAGTTGAGCCCAGACTCAGTCCCCCCCCCCACCCCCCGTCAGTTCTATGGGGCAAGAAGCTGCCTAGAACTAGGGGCTTCTGGGGTGAAATTGGGCTCTAACTTTGGCCCTGGTCCCTGCTGTCTGTAACTGAGTGACAGCCTGCAACTTCCATGTCTCTTGGGGTTTCTGTGTGTTCCGCCCCCCCCCCCCACCTGCTGAAGGGGCTTCTGGCTGTCACCAGAAAGTTCCCCGAGGTGGCTCAATGTTGGAGTGCTTACTTAGCATGCACAAGGGCCTGGGTTCCAACTCCAGAACCGTGCAAATAAATAAATAGATAGATAGATAGATAGACAGACAGACAGATAAATAAATAAATAAAATAACATGAGTCAAAGCCAGGCAAGATGGCTCACACTTATAATCCCACTATATTGGAGGAGGGCCTGAGGCAGGAGGATTGCAAGTTCCATGTCATCCTGGGCTACATGGGCTGCAGAGTGAGACACTGTCTTCAATCAAACAATAAATAATGCCGGGCGGGCCGGGCGTGGTGGCGCACGCCTTTAATCCCAGCACTCGGGAGGCAGAGGTAGCAGGATTGCCGTGAGTTCAAGGCTACCCTGAGAGTACAGCGTGAATTCCAGGTCAGCCTGAGCTAGAGTGAGACCCTACCTCGAAAAAAGAAAAAAAAAAACAAAATAATAATAATAATAATAATAATAATAATAATAATGCTGGGCGGGTGGCGCATGCCTTTGGTCCCAGCATTCGGGAGGCAAAGGTAGGAGGATCGCCATGAGTTTGAGGCCACCCTGAGACTACGTAGTGACTTGCAGGTCAGCCTGGGCCAGAGTGAAACCCTATCTCAAAAAACAAACAAATAAACCAAGTAAGTAAATAAAATAAAATGGGCTCAAGAGATAGTTTCAGTGGTTAAAGGCGCTTGCTTGCAAAGTCTAACGGCCTGGGTTTGATTCCCACATACAACCTGATGCACAAACAAACTGGCACACATATCTGGAGTTTGTTTGCAGTGGCAGGAGGTCCTGGTGCACCCATACCATACTCTCTCTGCCTACCTCTCTTTTTCTCTCTCTAACAAATAAATAACATATTAAAAAATAAACTAAAATAGGGCTGGAAAGATGACTTAGCGGTTAAGGCTCTTGCTTGTGAAGACTAAGGACCCAGGTTCAATTCCCCAGAACCCACATAAGCCAGATGCACAAGAAGATACATGAATTTGGAGTTTGTTCACAGTGGTTAGAGGCCCTGGTGTGCCCATTCTCTCTCTCTCTCAAATAAATAAATAAAATATTTAAATAATAAAGCCAGGTATAGTGGCCCACTGTCTGTAATTCTACCACACCTTAATGGCTAAGGCTAGAGGATCATAACTTGTAGGCTAACCTAGTCTACATAGTGAGTTCCAAGTCAGCCTGGGCTATATGAGAACCCATCACAAAAGAAAGAAAGAAAGAAAGAAAGAAAGAAAGAAAGAAAGAAAGAAAGAAAGAAAGAAAGAAAGAAAGAGCGCATGCCTTTAATCCCAACACTCGGGAGGCAGAGGTAGGAGGATCGCTGTGAGTTCGAGGCCACCCTGAGACTACAGAGTGAATTCCAGGTCAGCCTGGGCTAGAGTAGAACCCTCCCTCGAAAAAGAAAAAGCAAAAAAGAAGAAGAAAGAAAGAAAGATGGGGCTGGAGAGAGGGCTTTAGCACTGGCCACAGAAGCCGAAGGACCCAGGTTCCATTTCCCAGTGTACACGTTAGCCAGGTGCACAAGGTGGCGCACGCGTCTGGAGTTCTTTTGCAGTGGCTGGAGGCCCTGGCGCGCCTATTCTCTGTCTCTCTCTCTCTCATAAATAAATAGAAAAATATTAAAAGGAAGGAAGGAAGGGAAGAAGAAAGAAAGAGGGAAAGGTGCAATGGAAGAAGAAAACAAAATCTCAGCCAGCAGTAAGACGCAAGGAAGGGTGCGGGCGCCGGCTGGCCTCAAGGCTGTGCGGGCTACAGCAGGCCCAGGGGCCAGGGTTTCTACGTGCCTGGACCATCCCAAGTCCCTGTCCCGTGTGTGTTCCCGGCGGGGGGCCAGCTGTCATCTCCTGCCAGCTAGACTCAGCACTTGGTATGGGGACCAGCTTGGAGAGCCTGGGAAGGCGGGCTCCAGCCCCTGGGGCTGCCCATACAAGGCCATGGGGCTGGGCACGGGGGGCACGCCTCGCTCCAGGGTGGGCACTGTGCCCGGGCAATGAAGTGAAGGCTGAGCTGTCCGCTGGGGACAGCTCCTCCCAGTCAACAGCAAAGCCCTAGGTCCCCTCTATATAAGCCAGAGGCTGCAAACTGTCCGTCTGGGTCAGCGTCACCTCCAGGTTAGAGACAGTCACTCACAAGCCCAACCAGGTACAGCATTTGGGTGGGGAAAGGTGTGACAGCAGGCGACAGCCCCCCGCCCCCACCCCCACCCTCAGTCCCCTTGCCTGTGGGAGCGCCTGATCCCCCTGCGACTTGTGGCTTTTGCAGCGCATGCCATGGGATGGAATCCCTGGAGACGACAGGGGGCTCTGGCAGCTGTCACCTGTCCTCCCCTCTTGCAAGGGGCAGGTGGGCTAGGGCTGTGTGCCTCGCGGGTGGTCACCGTCGAGGCAGGTTTCTGCATGTCACCTGTCGGGGGGCCTGGGAAAGCAGGAGCTGGGGGGCTCTCTCTGCGTGGACGGTGCTGTGGCTTCTGAACTGTGTCGCTGTGACCTTTTGAGGGCCCCACTACTTGGGGCGTCTCCCTGATCATGCAGGTGGACATCAGTGGCGTCTTGGGAGAGTCCATGACTATGGGGTGTGCGTGTGTGTGTGTGTGTGACTGTAAGGCTCGCCCTGCCTGGGTATCTTACTTCAGTGTGGTCTCTCCTGGGGTGTTTCTGGCAGAGTTTGGGGTGGGGACACCCCCCTCCAGGGAGGGGTCTGGGCTGGAAGCCCAGGATGTCCTTGAGCGCTGGGGTCTGGCTGCATGTCCTTACCTGCCACCCTGGCCACTAGGCCCTATGCTGACTCGGTGCAAACTGACCAGCCAGGCGGGGTGGGGCGGGTGGGGGTGGCCAACGGGAGGCACCTGGCTAAAAATAGCTCCCAGGCCAGGAGCTTCAAAGGCTTGGTGGGGTGGGGGGGAGTCCTCCTGCCCCACCTCTCTCTGCTCATGTTGGTGTCTGTTTCCTTCCCACAATCCCACCTGCCTCTCATCAGTGAGCCTGGGACGGATGCCCTTTGTCGTCTCTGCTGGAGTGTCCCCCCCCCCCTCTCCACAGTGGAAGAAAGTAATAATATAAGAGGCTGAGGAGATGGCTCAGTCTGTAAGATGCTTGTCTTGGAGCATGAGGGCCTGAGCTGGACTCCCAGAACTCACATTAAAAAAATAATAATAATAAAATAGGGGCTGGAGAGATGGCTTAGCGGTTGAGCGCTTGCCTGTGAAGCCTTAGGACCCCAGTTCGAGGCTCAATTCCCCAGGACCCATGTTAGGCAGATGCACAAGGGGGCACACACGTCTGAAGGTCGTTTGCAGTGGCTGGAGGCCCTGGCACACCCATTCACACTCTCTCTCTCTCTCTCTCTCTCTCTGTCTCTCTCTATGTCTGTCACTCTCAAATAAATAAATAAACAAAAAAAAATTTAAAAAGAGAGCCAGGCGTGGTGGTGCATGCCTTTAGAAAAAAAAGTAAATAAAATAAACCGGGCGGTGTGGTGGCGCACGCCTTTAATCCCAGCACTCCTCAGGCAGAGGTAGGAGATTCGCCAAGAGTTCGAGGCCACCCTGAGACTACACAGTGAATTCCAGGTCAGCCTGAGCTAGAGTGAAAACCCTACCTCAAAAAAACAATAAATAAATAAATAAATAAAAATTAAATTAAAATTTAAAAGGCTAGCAGCCATGCATGGTGGTACATGCCTTTAAACCCAGTCAGAGGTGGAGGGTCACTGTGAGTTTAAGGCCAGCCTGGGACTCCAGAGTATGTTCCAGGTCGGCCTGGGCTAGAATAAGACCCTACCTTGAAAAAAATCCAAAAATAAAAAAATTAAGGAAAAAAAATGGTTAGGGGAATGACTCAGTGGTTAAAGGTGCTTGCCTCCAAAGCCTTTTGACCAGGTTCAATTCCCTAGTTACCCAGGTAAAGTCAGATGGGCGTTCATTTGCAGCAGCAAGAGACCCTGGCGTGCCCATACACATAAACAAATAATAAACAAATAAATACTTAAAAAAATAAAATAATTGGAAATCTTGGAGCCCATTTGTCATCTCAGAACTGACAGAGATAGAAGGATCAAGCGAGGCCTTCGATAGCTCAGTTGGTAGAGAGAAGACTGTAGCAGACAGAGATAGGAGGACCCCTGGGGCTCAGAGGCCAGCCAGTCTAGCTTACTTGGTGAGCTGCAGGCCAGTGAGAAATCCGTCTTAAAAAAAAAAAAAAAAAGTGGATAGCATTCTAATTAATTATTTCATTTGCAAGCAGAAAAGGAAAAAGAGAGATGGGGGAGAGAGAGAAAGGAGGATGGGCACACCAGGACCTCTTGTCATTGGAAATGAATGCCAGATGCATGTACCACCTTGAATGCACATGGGTACTGGGGAGTCGAACTCCCCCCCCCCTCAAGCTTTGCAAGCAAGTGTCTTTAACCACTGAGCTTTCTCATGTCTCTAGCCGAGCTGGTATTCTGTCTCTGTCTCTCTCTCTCTCTTGTCTTTTCAAGGTAGGGTATTGTTCTAGCCTAGGCTGACCTGGAATTCACTATGTCTTCTCAGGGTGGCCTCGAACTCAAGGTGAACCTCCTACCTTTGCCTCCCAAGTGCTGGGATCAAAGCTGTGTGCCACCGTGCCCCACTCCAGATGGGATTCTTTTTTTAATTTTTTTCAGTTAAATTTATTTCTTTACTTATTTGAGAGACAGAGAGAATGCATCATTTGTGCATCTGACTTATGTGGGTCCTGGGAATTGAACCTGGGTCCTCTGGTTTTGCAAGCAACTGCCTTAACCGCTAAGCCACCTCTCCAGCTCTTTTTCAATATTTTTATTTATTTACTTGCAAGCAGAGAAAGATAGGAGAGGGAAAGAGAGAGAAAATGTGTGCACCAGGGTTTCCAGCGTTGTCAAAGGAACTCCAGATGCATGTGCCTTTGTGCATCTGGCTTTATGTGGGTACAGAGGAATTGAGCTTGGGAAATTAGGCTTTGCAGCCAAGTGCCTTAACTGCTGATCCGTCTCTCCAATCCTTTTTATTTTTTGTGAAATGGTTTCACTCTAGCTCAGGCTGACCTGGAACTCACTCTGCAGTCCTACTCTTGAACTCACACCAATCCTCTGACTTCCGCCTCCTGAGTGTTGGAATAAAAAGTGTGTGCCGCCATGCCGAGCTCAATATTTCTTTTTTATTGTCTTTTGTTAAATTTTAATTTATATATATTTATTTTTATTTTATTTTATTTTTGTTCATTTTTATTTATTTATTTGAGAGTGACAGAGAGAGAGAGAGAGAGAGAGAGAGAGAGTTGCAGTCTAGCCCAGGCTGACATGGAATTCACTATGTAGTCTCAGGGTGGCTTTGAACTCATGGTGACCCTCCTACTTCTGCCTCCCAAGTGCTGGATTAAAGGTGTGTGCCACCACGCCCGGCATCTTTTCTTTTTTTAAAATGTATTTTTTTTAAAAATATTTATTTGCAAGAAGAGAGAGAGAGAGTGAATGGGCACACCAGGGCCTCTAGCCACTGCAAACAAGCTCCAGATGCATGTGCCTCCTTTTGTGCATCTGCCTTTATGTGGGTACTGGGGAATCGAACTCAAGTCTTTAGGTTTTGCAGGCAAGCGCCTTAACCACTGAACTGTCTCTCCAGCCGCTTTTATTATCTCTTCTGCGCAGCCTACGTGGCGTGGCGTGATGTGAGTGGTGTACGCACACGTGTGCAGATGCTCATGCACATGTATGTGGAGGCAGAGGAGAGTCGGGTGTCCCTCCTCCGTCACTCTACCCCCCTTTCCCTTAAGTGGGAGTCTCTCACTGAACCTGGAACTGCTGTTTCCAGTCACACTGGCTGACCAGCAAGCCCCAGGAATTCTCTCCCATCTCTGCTCCCCAAAGGCCTGGACTTACTGAGCCGTCGTTCACAGAACGGACCCTTCACAGAGGTCCGCCTACTTCAGCCTCCCAGGTGCTGGGCTTAAAAGGTGTGTGGCACCATGCCGGGCCCTAAGGGACCCTTCTTGTTTCAAGTCCACCGCCTGCCTGACCCTGACCTCGCTTCCTTTCTCTCGCCATTCTTTCTGGGCACCAAGCTCACCTTGCCCTCCTCTCTGCGCTCAGCCCCCACCAGGCCGCCGCCATGCCGTTCGGCAACACCCACAACAAGTTCAAGCTCAACTACAAGCCCGAGGAGGAATACCCGGACCTCAGCAAGCATAACAACCACATGGCCAAGGTGCTGACCCCTGACCTCTACAAGAAGCTGAGAGACAAGGAGACACCCTCCGGCTTCACCCTCGACGATGTCATCCAGACAGGGGTGGACAACCCAGGTGAGCCTTCATGGGGCAGCAAGGAGTGATTGTGTGTGTGTGTGTGTGTGTGTGTGTGATGTGGGGGCTGAAACCCAGGGCCTGTCAGCCCCCAGCCCCTCACTGTGGATTCTAGACAAGTGCTCTACCTCTGAGCCACGCCCCAGCCCCTCACTGTGGGTTCTAGACAAGTGCTCTACCTCTGAGCCACGCCCCCAGCCCCTCACTGTGGATCTAGACAAGTGCTCTACCTCTGAGCCACGCCCCCAGCCCCTCACTGTGGGTTCTAGACAAGTGCTCTACCTCTGAGCCACGCCCCCAGCCCCTCACTGTGGGTTCTAGACAAGTGCTCTACCTCTGAGCCACGCCCCCAGCCCCTCACTGTGGATTCTAGACAAGTGCTCTACCTCTGAGCCACATGCCCCAGCCCCTCACTGTGGTTTCTAGACAAGTGCTCTACCTCTGAGCCACTGCCCCCAGCCCCTCACTGTGGTTCTAGACAAGTGCTCTACCTCTGAGCCACGCCCCCAGCCCCTCACTGTGGATTCTAGACAAGGTGCTCTACCTCTGAGCCACGCCCCCAGCCCCTCACTGTGGATTCTAGACAAGTGCTCTACCTCTGAGCCACGCCCCCAGCCCCTCACTGTGGATCCTAGACAAGTGCTCTACCTCTGAGCCACGCCCCCAGCCCCTCACTGTGGATTCTAGACAAGTGCTCTACCTCTGAGCCACGCCCCCAGCCCCTCACTGTGGATTCTAGACAAGTGCTCTACCTCTGAGCCACGCCCCCAGCCCCTCACTGTGGATTCTAGACAAGTGCTCTACCTCTGAGCCACGCCCCCAGCCCCTCACTGTGGATCTAGACAAGTGCTCTACTTGAGCCATGCCCCCAGCCCCTCACTGTGGATCCTAGACAAGTGCTCTACCTCTGAGCCACGCCCCCAGCCCCTCACTGTGGATCCTAGACAAGTGCTCTACCTCTGAGCCACGCCCCCAGCCCCTCACAGTGGATCCTAGACAAGTGCTGTACCTCTGAGCCACGGCCCCAGCCCCTCACTGTGGATTCCAGACAAGTGCTCTACCTCTGAGCCATGCCCCCAGCCCCTCACTGTGGGTTCTAGACAAGTGCTCTACCTCTGAGCCATGTCCCCAGCCCCTCACTGTGGATTCTAGACAAGTACTCTACCTCTGAGCCACACCCCCCAGCCCCTCACTGTGGGTTCTAGACAAGTACTCTACCTCTGAGCCACGCCCCCAGCCCCTCACTGTGGATTCTAGACAAGTGCTCTACCTCTGAGCCACGCCCCCAGCCCCTCACTGTGGATTCTAGACAAGTGCTATACTGCTGAGCTACGCCCCCAGCCCCTCACTGTGGAGTCTAGACAAGTGCTCTACCTCTGAGCCACGTCCCCAGCCCCTCACTGTGGGTTCTAGACAAGTGCTCTACCTCTGAGCCACGCCCCCAGCCCCTCACTGTGGATCCTAGACAAGTGCTCTACCTCTGAGCCACGCCCCAACCCCCTCACTGTGGATTCTAGACAAGTGCTCTACCTCTGAGCCACGTCCCCAGCCCCTCACTGTGGATCCTAGACAAGTGTTCTACCTCTGAGCCACACCCCCAGCCCCTCACTGTGGTTCTAGACAAGTGTTCTACCTCTGAGCCACGTCCCCAGCCCCTCACTGTGGTTCTAGACAAGTGTTCTACCTCTGAGCCACGTCCCCAGCCCCTCACTGTGGGTTCTAGACAAGTGCTCTACCTCTGAGCCACGCCCCCAGCCCCTCACTGTGGACTCTGGACAAGTGCTGTACTGCTGAGCTACGCCCCCAGCCCCTCACTGGCTGATGGATTGGAGTGAAGTATTCTATCACTAAGTTACACTCCCACCCCTCTTTTAACTTTTTGTTGTTGTTTGTTTTTCAAGGTAGTGTTTCATTCTAGCTCAGGCTGACCTGGAATTCACTATGTAGTGTCAGGGTGGCCTCGAACTCACGGCGATCCTCCTACCTCTGCCTCCCCAGTGCTGGTATTAAATGCATGTGCCACCACGCCCGGCTCTCTTTAAATGCTTTATTTCGATGTAGGGCCTCACTGAAGGGCCCAGGCTAGCCTTGAGCTTGTTGTTCTCCTGCCTCAGCACCAGAAATATCTGGGCCTGGGCTGGAGGCGTGGCTGAGTGTGGTAGAGCACATGCATAGAATGTTCAATGCCCTCCTGGGTTCAATTCCCCAGAGCAAGGGAAAACAAAACCAACTGCAAACTAAAAAAGTCCCAATCACTGGGATTAGAGACCTGGGCCACCCCTGGATTCAGTCTGCTCGTTTTTTATTTTATTTTATTTCTTATATATTTTATATTTTATTTATTTATTTATTTGACAGAGAGAAAGAGAGGGAGAGAGAGAGAATGGGAGCGCTAGGTTTCCAGGCCACTGCAAACGAACTCCAGACGCGTGTGCCCCCTTGTGCATCTGGCTAAATTGGGTCCTGGGGAATCGAACCTGGGTCCTTTGGCTTTGCAGACAAACACCTTAACCACTAAGCCATTCCTCCAGGATTATTTTTTTAAAATTATTTATTTATTAGAGACAAAGAAGGGAGAGAGAGGGAGGGAGAGAATGGGCGCGCCAGGGCCTCCAGCCACTGCAAACGAACTCCAGATGCATGGGCCACCTTATGCATCTGGCTTAAGTGGGACCTGGAGAATCGAACCTGGGTCTTTGGGTTTTGCAGGCAAGTGCCTTAACCTCTAAGCCACTCTCCAGCCCTCTGCTTGTTTTCTTACAGTGAAGACCACAGTCTTGGAGCAGTTTTAAGACCCAAGTGAGTGAATACAGAGAGGATGTGAGAGGTTGGGGAGCGTGGGGGTACCAACTCAGGGACACGCAGCGTTATACCGTGAGGCCATCTGAGGAAGTCAGTGACTCTCTGAGCCTCAGTGTCCTCGTCTGTAAACAGGGTTTACTGTAGGACCTGGAACACCCAAGATGCTAGGGATGCTGTTAGCGTCGAGGTTGGGGCGACTCCTGTGAGAGGAGGAGGGCCAGGCCTGTGCTTCTCCAGCTGGGAAAATAAACTAGGGGCAATGTTGCATGTCTGGCTCCTCCTTGGTGCTGGGATAACAGACATGCACCCCACACCTGGGGTACACACCTAGCCAGGCAAAAGGTGTACTGCTGGACCACACCTCCATCTTTCAACACTGATCGTCTCTGGAAGCCCATCCTTGCCTGATCTTCTTTTCTATTCTTATTATTTTTTTATTTTTATTTATTCACGTTTTCGAGGTAGGGTCTCACTCTCGCTCAGGCTGACTCGAACTCACGGCGATCCACCTACATCTGCCTCCCGAGTGCTGGGGTTAAAGGCGTGTACCACCATGCCTGGCTCCTTGCCTGATTTTCTAAACATTTTGGGCTGAGATGCCATGATTTGGGGACTCCAAGGCATTAACATTGTTTTTTTTTTTTTTTTGCCCCTGTACTTGGTCCATCCCCTTTCTCCTTGACCTCCAGCCCCACTGCTACAAACCATGAATGACTTCCGGTTCTAACCTTGAAGTCTTGAATAAAATCCACTGGCTTAGTGGTTAAGGTGGTTGCTTGCAAAGCCTAAAAGATCCAGGTTCGATTCCCGAGTACCCACAGAAGCTAGACGCACAAGGTGCGTCTGGAGTTTGGTTGCAGTGGCTGGAGGCCCTGGCACACCCATTCTTTCTCTCTCTCTGCCTGCTTCTCTCTCTCTCAAATATATATATATATATATTTTGAGGTAGGGTCTTGCTCTAGCCCAGGCTGATCTGGAATTCACTCTGTAGTCTCAGGGTGACTTCGAACTCAAGTTGATCCTTCTACCTCTGTCTCCCTAGTGCTGGGATTAAAGGCGTGCGCCACCACGCCCTGCTTAAGCATTTTTTTAAAACCCAATGGTGCGCGATCTGCATATAGACCCAGCCACCACACACACGCACCACACATGAACACATGCACACACACACAGCATCACACACCACACCACTCCATGCCACACACGCCTAGTCCTGCCTTGCCAGGGAAGCAGCTCATCTGACCTCAGCCTGACCACCCCCCCCAGGTCACCCCTTCATCATGACTGTGGGCTGCGTGGCAGGGGACGAGGAGTCCTATGATGTCTTCAAGGAGCTCTTCGACCCCATCATCCAGGACCGTCACGGGGGCTACAAACCCACCGACAAGCACAAGACAGACCTCAACCACGAGAACCTCAAGGTCAGTGGCCCCCTGCCCAGCTTGGTGGTGAGGAAAGGTGGGCGTGCGCAGTGGGTGGGCGCGGTCACGGAGGGCGTGGCACAGCAAGAGCGGAGAGCCATTGAGGAAAAACTCAGAAAGGGCCAGGTGTGCCCTTTAATCACAGGACTTGGGAGGAGGATCCACGGTGAGTTCGAGGCTACCCTGTGTCTACATAGTGAATTCCAGGTCAGCCTGTGCTAGAGGGAGACCCTACCTGAAAAAATAAAAAAAAAAAAAGAAAGAAAGAAGGAAAGGAAAAGGGAAAGAATGGCTGGGGGGATGGCTTAACAGGTAAGGCGTTTGCCTGCCAAGCCAAAGGACCCAGGTTCGATTCCCCAGGACCCACGTTAGCCAGATGCACAAGGGGGCGCATGTGTCTGGAGTTCGTTTGCAGTGGCTGGAGGCCCTGGCGCTCGCTCACTCTCTCTCTGTCCCTCTTTCTTTCTCTGTAAAATAAAAAAAAAAAAAAAAAAAGAACTTGGGGAGAACTCTGGGAGGATGCAGTGGTGGGAGGGGAAGGATGTGGGAGGATCTAGAGGGGAGACCGGGTGCGCTCCGCAGGGAGCCCTGGGCTTGCTGGGTGGGCTCCAGGGGCTGTCTGCTGACCCTTGCGCTCCCCAGGGTGGAGACGACCTGGACCCTAACTACGTGCTGAGCAGCCGCGTGCGCACAGGCCGCAGCATCAAGGGCTACACGCTGCCCCCGCACTGCTCCCGCGGGGAGCGCCGCGCCGTGGAGAAGCTGTCCGTGGAAGGTGAGGTTCTCTGGGCAGGTCCCCAACCTCCTGGACCCCTGCTTCAAACGCCCAGCCCTGTAGAGCCCAAGCTTGGAGGGCCTGGGGGCATCATACTCTGAGCAGACTCTGGGAAGTTTCACAGCCGCCTGCCAGAGAGCCTCTATGTCTAACTGTCTATTACCTATCATTCTTTTATTATTATTGTTGTTGTTATTGTTGTTGTTGTTGTATTTCAAGGTAGGTTCTCGCTCTAGCCCAGACTAACCTGGAATTCACTATGTAGACTCATGCTGGCCTTGAACTCACGGAGGATCCTCCTACCTCTGCCTCCCCGGTGCTGGGATTAAATGGGCTAGGCTTTCAGCAGACATTTGTAGGTGCTCTGGCCATGGGGATACCTGAGGTACCCCAGTGGGGGCCGTAGGGATGAGGGAAACGGAGGCCAACAGATGAGCAAACAATCCCAAAATTCCAGCCAGCTGAGGCAGGTCAGGGTGTGAGGGTGGCAGAAAAAGACGCAGGGGTCTCTGTGTGGTGGAGCTCATCTGTGATCCCAGCAACTAGGGGTTTGAGGCAGGAGGATTGTTCTGAGTTAACGAACAATACATGGTAATGACCACAAATGTCTCTTTCTTGTTTTTTTTTTTTGTTGTTGTTGTTTTGTTTTGTTTTTGTTTTTCTTTTCTTTTCTTCTTTTGTTTTTTGAAGTAGGGTTTCACTCTAGCGCAGGCTGACCTAGAATAAACTATATAGTCTCAGGGTGGCCTTGAACTCACACAGATCCTCCTACCTCTGCCTCCTGAGTGCTGGGATTAAAGGAGTGTGCCACCACACCCGGCTTCTTTCTTTGTTCATTTTGAGAGAGAGAGAACAGGCGCACCAGGCCCTCCAGCCACTGCAGACAAACTCTAGATGCATATGCCGCCTTGTGCATCTGGTTCAGGTGGGTCCTGAGGAATCAAATCTGGAGGCTTAGGCTTCACAGGCACATGCCTTAACCACTCAGCCATCTCTCCAGCCCTCTCTCTTCTCTTTCTATCTGCTTGCAAGTATAGATATATGGCTGGAGGGATGGCTTAGTGGTTAAGGCACGTGCCTGTGAAGCCTAAGGATCTGCTTTAGCCAGATGCACAAGGGGGCGCATGTGTCTGGAGTTCGTTTGCAGTGGCTGGAAGTCCTGGTTCACCCATTCTCTCTTTCTCTGTCAAATAAATAAATAAAAATAAAATATTAAAAAATAAATAAGCAAATATGTATATTTATAATATATATATATATATACATAAAGCCGGGCATGGTGGCACACGTCTTTTATCCCAGCACTCAGGAGGCAGAGGTAGGAGGATCGCCATGAGTTTGAAGCCACCCTGAAACTACATAGTGAATTCCAGGTCAGCCCTGAGCTACCTTGAAAAACAAAACAAAAATAAATAAATAAAAGACCGGTGTAGGAACCACACACACTGTCCTTTGCTAGCGAATTAGACGGGAGGGTTTGCTGACTGTCCCTGGGAACACGGTCAGTGAGGGCAGTGAGGAGCTATGGGATGTGGGGACAGGTCATGCATTTGGACTTAGGCAAGGCGTTTAGGGGGCTCGGGCCTGGGCACCCCAGATCAAGAGAGGCAGGCTGCTGATTGTGCCACCCTCGTGCGCCCCTCAGCCCTCAACAGTCTGACGGGAGAGTTCAAGGGCAAGTACTACCCTCTGAAGAGCATGACCGAGCAGGAGCAGCAGCAGCTCATCGACGACCACTTCCTGTTTGACAAGCCCGTGTCCCCGCTGCTGCTGGCCTCCGGCATGGCTCGCGACTGGCCCGACGCCCGTGGGATCTGGTAAGCCCCTCTATCCCTTAATTATTTCTTTCAACTTTTTATTTATTTATTTATTTGAAAGAGAGAGAGAATGGGCGCGCCAGTGCCTCCAGCCACTGCAAACGAAACTCCAGACGCATGTACCACCTTGTGCTTCTGGCTAACGTGGGTCCTGGAGAATTGAACCTGGGTCCTTTGGCTTTGCAGGCAAACACCTTCACTGTTAAGCCATCTCTCCAGCCCTGATTTTTTTTTTCCCTCCCGAGGTAGGGTCTCGCTCTAGCTCAGGCTGACCTGGAATTCACTGTGTAGTCTCAGGCTGGCCTCGAACTCACAGCAGTCTTCCTACGTCGTCTGCGTCTGGAATGCTGGGGCCAAAGGTGTGTGTCACCATGCCTGGCCTCCATGAAATCATTTTTTTAAATGTCATATATATGTATATGTTTGTTTTTTGAGGAAAGGTCTCACTCTAGCTCAGGCTGACCTGGAATTCACTATGTAGTCTCAGGGTGGCCTTGAACTCATGGTGATCCTCCTACCTCTGCTTGCTCAAGCCCTTCAGCACCCCCACTTCTCGTCTAGGTGGAATGGGATTTCTGGGGGGTGGGGCTTTTCTGCAGGACGACTCTTTGATCTCTTGCTGCTTAACTCTAGGCACAACGACAACAAAAGCTTCCTGGTATGGGTGAATGAGGAGGACCACCTCCGCGTCATCTCCATGGAGAAGGGGGGCAACATGAAGGAGGTTTTCCGCCGCTTCTGCGTGGGACTGCAAAAGGTGGGTGCCTGCCTGCCCATCCGGAACGCCACACCCACTTCACCAAGCCACGCCCCTTTCCTACACCGATCCCCCCCCCATCTCTACTTTCCAGCCTCCCCCCCCCCACTTCCCAAGCACCACCGTCTAACCCATGTCCTCCAGCGCCATGGCCTCCATCATTGCCGCAGCTGGTCGCCACATCATCTCCTCCCTCCCTGTCCTCCAGTCCCGCCACCCAATCCCCCCGGGACCCCCACCTGTCCCCCACACCCTGGTCCCTGTGGAGGGCAGGCGTGTGGCTGAAGTTGACCCCTGGTGTTCTCAACCCCGCCTCAGATCGAGGAGATCTTTAAGAAAGCTGGGCACCCCTTCATGTGGAACGAGCACCTGGGCTATGTGCTCACCTGCCCCTCCAACCTGGGCACCGGGCTGCGCGGAGGCGTGCACGTCAAGCTGGCCAACCTGAGCAAGCACGCCAAATTCGAGGAGATCCTCACCCGCCTGCGTCTGCAGAAGCGCGGCACAGGTGAGCCTGCGCGCCCTCGGCCCTCCGAGCCAGTGCTGGGGCTCCAGGCTATACGAAGTGTGTGCGTGCGTGCGTGTGTACCTTTCTTTCTTTCTTTCTTTCTTTCTTTCTTTCTTTCTTTCTTTCTTCTTTCTTTCTTCCTTCCTTCCTTCCTTCCTTCCTTCCTTCCTTCCTTCCTTCCTCCTTTCCTTTCCTTTCCTTTCCTTTCCTTTCCTTCCTTCCTTCCTTCCTTCTCTTTCTTTCTTTCTTTCTTTCTTTCTTTTGTTGTTCAAGGTAGGGTCTTACTCTGCTCCAGGCTGACCTGAAATTCACCCTGTAGTCT
>CM070787.1:72196350-72423850 GCA_036346955.1 Dipus sagitta | reverse complement strand
ATCCCTACTCCCACTGCCCCAAGTTCTCTCCAGTCTTTAAGCAGCTCCTCCGACTTCTGCCCCTGCCCGAGGCCTCACTCTTGAGCTGTTGGGAGGAACGGGAGAGTTGCTTCTGTTTCCTGCCCCCAAAGTCTCCTAGGGTGCCCACTGGCAGGGCAGTTGAGTGGGGGGGGGGGTTGTTGACAGAACCCACTAGAGGGTCCAGGAGGATGCCAGCTCCCCCTACTGGGACTCCTGATTCTTTATCCTCATGCCATGTGTCCCCTGGGGAATAGCAGAGGGGACCATCTGTCTGTCCACCAATCGAATCCAGGGTAAACAGAGGTGACGACATGGGGACTCCCTGCCCCTGTCCCCTTCCCCTCTCGTGGAAGCGAAGGGAGCCAGGGGAGAGGAAGAGGAAGGGATCCGGGGACCGTGGCGGCGGCGGCGGCGGCGGTGATGGTTGGTGGCTCAGAGCTCGAGGTCGTTGGAGATGCGGGTGACGAGGGTGCGGAAGGCCAGGGCGGTGCCCGCCACACGGCGGAAGAGGACGCCCCGCAGGCCCGGCCTGGGCAGCTGGCACACCTCCACTTCGAAATGGGACAGGGGCTCGGGCCCGCCCGCACCCCCGTGCAGGCAGGCCAGCAGGAACGGCTGTGGTTGTCGGCACCGGCAGCGGGCGGCCGCGGTGGCCTGTCGCAGACCTGCCATCAGGGCCTCGGGGGGACGCGAGCTGGTCAGGTTCACACTCCAGGGGAATCGGAGCAGCCGGGGGGCGGTTTCCGCTTGATCCCAAGGTACATGGCAACTGATGATGGGAGAATGACAGCAGAGATCAAAGGGACGGTGCAGAGGGGGCGCCCCTTCCCACTCACTTGGGGACAGCTAGGGGACACCCCCCCCTTTCCTTCACAGTGACAAGGACACCAGCAATAGCCGGGCGTGGTGGCGCACGCCTTTCATCCCAGCACTCGGGAGGCAGAGGTAGGAGAATCGCTGTGAGTTCGAGGCCACCCTGAGACTCCATAGTGAATTCCAGGTCAGCCTGGACCAGAATGAGGCCCGACCTTGAAAAACCAAAAAAGCAACAACAACAAAAAAAGCTGAGAGTCTCCCTTGCAGCCCATCTGGGGACAGAAGGCAGGTGTGGAATCCATGTCACCGCCTTCCCAGAACAACGTGGGCCCTGGGCAGCAGCAAGGGACCAGATGCCAGCAAGACTGGCAAGCGTCAGGGCTGGAAGAAATGGATGCTTGAAGGAATGACGTCATGGAGCAGAGCCACCCCGCCAGCCCGGCTTGGCTGTGAGCTCGCCTGTCTATTTTTAGGAACAGCTGAGCCAGCATTCTAACCAAGCCATCCTTGTCAACTAGCGAGGATCACTTCTCCCTTAGGAACCAAGCACCTCACTCAAAACAGAAACGTTCTCTGAGAACAACACTGCACGCAAGGGTGTCTGGAAATTTCCAGTTTTTTTTTTTAAAAAAAAACATTAAAAAAATATTTATTTTAGGCTGGGCGTGGTCCTCAGCACTGTTTACTTTTTCAAGTCAGGATCTCACTCTAGTCTAGACCTGGAACTCTGTAGTCCCAGGCTGGCCTTGAACTCACAGAAATCCTTCTACCTCTGCCTCAAAAGTGCTGGGATTGGGCTGGGGAAATGACTTAGAGGTTAAGGCGTTTGCCTGTGAAGCCTAAGGACCCCAGTTCAATGCCCCAGGACCCATGTAAGCCAGGTACACAGGGGGCCATGCATCTTGAATTCGTCTGCAGTGGCTGGAGGCCCAGGCCCTAGTGTGCCCATTCTCTCTCTCTCTCTCAAATAAATAAATAAAATATTTTAAAAAGTACTGGGAATAAAGGTGTGAGCCACCATGCCAGGCCTGTTATTTTTTGAAGGAGTGGCTTTTTTTTTTTTTTTTGCTGTTTCTGCCTCAGGATCCTCAGTGCTAGGGTTACAATCTCAGTAGATAAAAACTACCAACTATTTCTTCTTCTTCTTTTTTTTGTTTTTGTTTTTTTGAGGTAATGTTTCCATCTAGCCCAGGCTGACTGACCTGGAGTTCACTATGTAGTCTCAAGGTGGCCTCAAACTCAAGGAGATCCTCCTACCTCCCTGCCTTCCGAGTGCTGGGATTAAAGGTGTGTGGCCAACCTTTTTTATGAGCACGATCTCACTCTAGCCCAGGATACCCTAGAACGCATTCTGTATCTGAGGCTGGCTTCAAACAGCGAGCCGCAGACTTTCTAAGTGCTGGGGTAAACTATCTTCTCAACAAACTTTCCAAACCAAACTCTGGTTTGGCCAAGCACGTGCCTGTTCTGGCCAATGGGAGCATGCCCCCTGTCTCTGGCCACTGTGATTAAGTCAAGGATAGAGCTGGAGAGATGGCTTAGCGGTTGAGGCGTCTGCCTGTGAAGCTTAAGGACTGAGGTTCAATTCCCTAGGACCTACATAAGCCTGATGCCCAAGGTGGCACATACGTCTGGAGTTTGTTTGCAGTGGCTAGAGGTACTGGTGTGCCCAGTCTATCTGTCTCTTCCTCTCTCTCTCAAATACACAAATAAATACTAATAAAAAATTAAAATATAAAAATAAGACCAAGCCTGACCAATCAGAGTTCTGCACCATTATGATAGGACTCAAGCCTTGGCTTGGAGATGGACATGTGCCCTAGTCCCAGCCAATGAGTCACCTTAGGACTCTTGGAATTCCTGCTGGGTCTCGTTTTCAGAGTTGAAGAACTGGTAATGTTTCAAACTAAAGTACAGCTTGACGCCATAACAACTGCTGCATTCAAAACAAGCCTTACTGAATCAGCCATTTATGCTTAAATTGTCAGCAGCCCTAGGATGGAGCATTTCCAGAATGCTGGGTAAGAACTGCACCAGAGCCACACCCCAGCCCCTCACTGTGGGTTCTACACAGGTGCTCTACCTCTGAGCCACGCCCCCAGCCCCTCACTGTGGATTCTAGACAAGTGCTCTACCTCTGAGTCATGCCCCCAGCCCCTCACTGTGGATTCTAGACAAGGTGCTCTACCTCTGAGCCACGCTCCCAGCCCCTCACTGTGGGTTCTAGACAGGTGCTCTGCCGTTGAGCCACGCCCCCAGCCCCTCACTGTGGATCCTAGACAAGTGCTCTACCTCTGAGCCACGCCCCCAGCCCCTCACTGTGGATCCTAGACAAGTGCTCTACCTCTGAGCCACGCCCCCAGCCCCTCACTGTGGATCCTAGACAAGTGCTCTACCTCTGAGCCACGCCCCCAGCCCCTCACTGTGGGTTCTAGACAAGTGCTCTATCCCTGAGCCACGCCCCCAGCCCCTCACTGTGGATTCTAGACAAGTGCTCTACCTCTGAGCCACGCCCCCAGCCCCTCACTGTGGATTCTAGACAAGTGCTCTACCTCTGAGCAACGCCCCCAGCCCCTCACTGTGGATTCTAGACAAGTGCTCTACCCCTGAGCCACGCCCCCAGCCCCTCACTGTGGATCCTAGACAAGTGCTCTATCCCTGAGCCACGCCCCCAGCCCCTCACTGTGGATTCTAGACAAGTGCTCTACCTCTGAGCCACGCCCCCAGCCCCTCACTGTGGATTCTAGACAAGTGCTCTACCTCTGAGCCACGCCCCCATCCCCTCACTGTGGATTCTAGACACGTGCTCTACCCCTGAGCCACGCCCCCAGCCCCTCACTGTGGATTCTAGACAAGTGCTCTACCTCTGAGCCACGCCCCCAGCCCCTCACTGTGGATTCTAGACAAGTGCTCTACCTCTGAGCCACGCCCCCATCCCCTCACTGTGGGTTCTAGACAAGTGCTCTACCTCTGAGCCACGCCCCCAGCCCCTCACTGTGGGTTCTAGACAAGTGCTCTACCTCTGAGCCACGCCCCCAGCCCCTCACTGTGGATTCTAGACAAGTGCTCTACCTCTGAGCCACGCCCCCAGCCCCTCACTGTGGATTCTAGACAAGTGCTCTACCTCTGAGCCACACCCCCAGCCCCTCACTGTGGGTTCTAGACAAGTGCTCTACCTCTGAGCCACGCCCCCAGCCCCTCACTGTGGATTCTAGACAAGTGCTCTACCTCTGAGCCACACCCCCAGCCCCTCACTGTGGGTTCTAGACAAGTGCTCTACCGCTGAGTTTCATCCCCAGCCCCTCACTAGTGGACAAGCACTCTACTGCCTAGCTATATACCCAGCTCTCTACTTACTACTCTGAAATAAGGTCACACTAAGTATCAGGATGGCCTTATATATGCATCTCAGTCAGGCCTTCAACTTTTGATCCTATCTCAGCCTCTGAGTGGCTGTGTTTATATGGTGTGTCTGTGCCACTACACCGATCATGCAAATGATAGAAAAAGCAGAGAGAGAGAGAATGAATGAGTATGGGAATGCCAGGGCATCTAGCCACTGCAAACTCCAGATGTATGTGCCACCCACAGAGGTACTGGGGAATTGAACTTGGGATGTCAGGCTTTATAAATCAGTGTCTTTAACCGCTGAGCCATCTCTAATGACACAGTTTCATTCATTCATATATATATATATATATATATATATATATATATATATATATATATAAAATTTATTGAGAGAGAGAGAGAAAGAGAATGGGCACACCAGGGCTCCAGCCACTGCAAATGATCTGCAGATGCATGCACCCCTTGCGCATCTGGCTTATTTGGGTCCTGGAGAGTCAAACCAGGATCATTTGGCTTTGCAGGCAAATGCCTTAACCGCTAAGCCATCTCTCCAGCCCCAAGGTCCCAGTTTCTAAAAAGCATTTAAAATTTTTTTATTTTTTGCAAGCAGATACAGAGAGAGAGGGAGGAAGGATGGAAGAGAGAGAGAATGGGTGGACCAGGGCCTCCAATACTGCAAATGAGCCCCAGACGCATGCGCTGTTCTGTGCATCTGGTGTACGATGGGTACCGGGAAATTGAACTTGAGTCCTTAGGCTTGGCAGGCAAGCACCTTAACCACTGAACCCTCTCTCCAGTGCACAAATGAAATATTACTGGGACACAGCAACACCTGTTTGTTCGGAATGAATGTGGCTTCTTTTACCCTGGAATGGAAGAACTGAGTAGGAGTGTCAGAGACTCGCTCTCAAAAGTAAAATATTTAGACGGTGTGGGGACAGACACTATATGCTAATGTGGCTTAGAGCTGTCCACGTCCCTTCTGTGGCCTGGGAGGAGACGTGAAGGTGTTGACAGAATGCTGTACTGCAGGAGAACAAGGGGAAGAAACTCGGGCTCACAGTGGGGTGCTTAAAGTTGAAGTGTAAATAGGAGGACACTGGCTAGGCCAGGGATCCTAAGGCATTTTAGGACACTTGTTTTTTTTTTGGTTTCCGGAGGTAGGGTCTCACTCTAGTTCAGGCTGGAATTCTATGTAGTCTCAGAGTAGCCCCGAACTCATGGCGATCTGCCTACCTCTGCCTCCTGAGTGCTGGGATTAAAGGCGTGCGCCACCACGCCCGGCAAACTTTTTTTTTTTGGAGCAAGGTTGTGTGAGGAACACTGAGCTGAGGCTAATGGGCTGAGACTTTTCACTTACCTTGTGACCTCAGGTCCCCCGATTCTCTCAGGTTCGTCTGCGACCCTAGGGGATGGAAGGGACTGGTGTGAAAACCTGGTCGTGGGCAGCCTCCCTTCCCCAACCCACAGGCCATTGGACTTCTGGCAGCCCCAGCTCCAGCTCAGTCCTTCCTGTTGGCTGGAGCTGCATTGGGGAGGGCAGGGGTCCAGGTGATCCCCTCATCCAGGGATGGTTAGTGCAGATGGTAAGAAAAAGATAATGAAGTACTTGGAAGAAGAAAAGAAAAGAGGGTGGGAAGACATACACTCATACACAGAAGGGGCACAAGAGAGGCAACTGCCAGACATTCACATAGCAGACACCGCCCTGCGTCAGGCAGTTATCACAGAGCCACACACCCAGGCCCTCACAGTGGACTCCAGACAAGTGCTCTACCTCTGAGCCATGCCCCGAGCCCCTCACTGTGGATTCTAGACAAGTGTTCTACCTCCGAGCCACACCCCCAGCCCCTCACTGTGGGTTCTAGACAAGTGTTCTACCTCTGAGCCACGCCCCCAGCCCCTCATTGTGGATTCTAGACAAGTGCTCTACCCCTGAGCCACACTCCCAGCCCTTCACTGTGGATTCTAGACAAGTGTTCTACCTTCAAGCCACACCCCCAGCCCATCACTGTGGGTTCTAGACAAGTGCTCTACCTCTGAGCCACGCCCCCAGCCCCTCACTGTGGATTCTAGACAAGTGCACTACCTGTGAGCCACGCCCCCAGCCCCTCACTGTGGATTCTAGACAAGTGCTCTACCTCTGAGCCACGCCCCCAGCCCCTCACTGTAGGTTCTAGACAAGTGCTCTACCGCTGAGCCACGCCGCCAGCCCCTCACTGTGGATTCTAGACAAGTGCTCTACCTCTGATCCACGCCCCCAGCCCCTCACTGTGGATTCTAGACAAGTGCTCTACCTCTGAGCCACGCCCCCAGCCCCTCACTGTGGGTTCTAGACAAGAGCTCTACCGCTGAGCCACGCCGCCAGCCCCTCACTGTGGATTCTAGACAAGTGCTCTACCTCTGAGCCACGCCCTCAGCCCCTCACTGTGGATCCTAGACAAGTGCTCTACCTCTGAGCCACACATCATGTCCCTTCCTCCCCCAAGGACCCTGCTGCACCACCATTTTTTTTTTCCTTTTAACTTTTCAGTCAGTTTCACTTTATAGCACAAGCTGTCCTCAAACTTGGTATCCTAGTGCCTCAGCCACCCCCGGTGCTGTGATTTCAGGCCCTGGCTTCACTCTACTCTTCCTGATAGTCTGTGCATACTACACAAAAGGCTGGCTCTGACAGGACAGAGATATTTGCATTATGTTCATGCTATTCCTGGGCTGGGGAACGTGCTAGGTGCCTACTGAATGATCACATTATTGCATGTCTGAATATGTCTGAATAATACATTCATAACGCACTTTCCAAGGTGTGGGGGTTTGATTCAGGTGTCCCCCCATAAACTTAGGTGTTCTGAATGCTAGGTTCCCAGCTGATGGAGATTTGGGAATTAACACCTGCTGAGGTGGTGTATTGTTGGGGGCGGGCTTATGGGTGTTATAGCCAGTTTCCCCTTGCCAGGGTCTGGCACACTCTCCTGTTGCTATGGTCCACCTTACGTTGGCCAGGGGGTGATGTCCACCCTCTGCTCATGCCATCGTTTTCCCCTGCCATCTTGGAGCTTCCCCCTCGAGCCTGTAAGCCAAAATAAACCTCTTTTTCCAACAAGCTGCACTTGGTTGGGTGATTTCTACCAGCAATGCGAACTTGGCTGCAACGCAAGGTGTGTGATGTTCTGAGCTGTGTCTCCACTTGTGTGATGTTATCCCCCCGCCACAAGAGGGAAGGGAGGGAGGCCCAGAGAGGATGAGTGACATTCTCAAGATTACTGAAAGTTACTCAGAAGCGCTGATACTGGCCCCCACCCCAGGCTAGCTCAGGGGTGGGGGGTGGGGTGGGCTATACATGCGGCCACTGCAGAGACCCCACACAATACAGTCACCGTAGGCCACAGGGTCCCTGTGGCTGCGGCACACACAAGCAGACATGCAGATAGGGAGGCCGAGTGGAGGAAGCTGAGACTTACTGATCTTGGATCCCTGGGGCAGAGAGGCGCCCGAGACACAGCGGTTAGAGTTCTGCCGTTTAGAGGCATCGAGAGTAACCCTGCAGGGTGAGGAGGTGGAGAGGAACGACAGGGGTGGAGGAGGAAGAGGAGGAGGACAGGAGGAAGAGAAGTCAGGCGCAGGAGGTGAAGCACAGAGGACAGGTTAGGCCCTCCCACCCCCCAAGCCTGGATGGGGTCCCCCCCCACACACTCCCCAGGTCCCATATCCCCTGCAGCTCACCTTCGGGTCAGTTTGGAGGTTAGCTTGGTGAAGAGGTTGGTGGTGGGGCGTGGCCGTCCGGAGGGCAGGGGTGCGGCCTCATGGGCCAGCGTGGGGGAGGCGGGGGGCCCATTCTGCACCCCGCCGCCACTCCCAGCCCCTGCCCGTCGGTCTCGGACCTGGCCGCCGTGGAAGGTGCTACGGATGGTGGAGCCCCGTGCCAGACGGCTCCGTTCCCCACAGGGGGGAGCCAGGCTGTGACTGGAGGGGGAGGCGGGGGGCACCCGTGGGGTACCCGAGCTGTGAGCAGAGAAAGATAAGTCAGGTTTGGGCCCTAAGGAAAGGTAATCCGGGGACAGCCAGCGGGGGGGGGGGTGAGGGGTTCCCAGAAACAGGACCGCCACGTGCGGCTGTGCATTACAGAGCCGCAGCGTTATCTCACTGACTGTCCCTCCACTTTCCTCTATTCAAGGCCTAACTGGATCTAATCAGGCTAAGCTTCCCAGGTCAGACTATATTCAGGGATCTGGCCGCACAACACACCTGTAATTTCTGTGATCTCAAGGCTCCTAGAGGCCAGCGTGGACCTCAGCTAGCAAACCCAGTGGTAGAGGCCTACATCTCCCACAGAATACAACCTCCCCATTTTCTTTTTTTTTTTTTTTTCAAGGTAGGGTCTCACTCTAGCCCAGGCTGACCTGGAATTCACTATGGAGTCTCAGGGTGGCCTCGAACTCACAGCGATCCTCCTAACTCTGCCTCCCGAGTGCTGGGATTAAAGGCGTGCGCCACCACGCCCAGCTCAACCTCCCCATTTTCCATTCTTGGTACCTATACCCTTAAAGAGCAGGAATCTTGGGCTGGAGAGATGGTTTAGTGGTTAAGGCACTTGTCTACAAAGCCAAAGGACCCAGGTTCAATTCCCTAGGACCCATGTAAGCCAGATGCACAAGGGGGCGCATGTGTCTGGAGTTTGTTTACAGTGGCTGGAGGCCCTGGCATGCCCATATTCTCTGTCTGTCTCTCTGTCTCTGAAATAAAGAAATAAATAATAGTAATAAAAAAGAGTAGGAGCTTTACATATGGCTTCTCAGGCAGAGACTACATTTCCCAGCCTTCCTTGCTGCAAAGGATGATCACTTGACTGTGCTCTGACCAATGGGAGATAAGAAGCTGCCTGCCCTTTAGGCTATACCTTTAAAAAGGATGCTAAGGGGGCTGGAGAGATGGCTTAGCAGTTAAGGTGCTTGCCTGTAAAGCCAAAGGAACTAGGATCATAAACCAGATGCACATGGTGGCAAATGCATCTGGAGTTCGTTTGCGGTAACTGAAGGCTCTGACATTTTCTCTCTCTCTCTTTCTCAAATAAATAAATAAATATAAAGTATTTTAAAACAAAGATGCTAAGATGGGCTGGAGAGATGGCTTAGTGGTTAAGGCGCTTGCCTGTGAAGCCTAAGGACCCAGGTTTGACTGACCAGTTACCCATGTAAGCCAGATGTACAAGGTGGCACATGCATCTGGAGTTCATTTGCAATGGCTAGAGGCCCTGGTGCATTCATTTTCTATCTGTCTCTCACTCAAATAAATAAATTAAAAAAAAAAAAAAAAAAAAAGGATACCGGCACAGTGGCTTCAGATCCAGAGCTGGAGTGTCCCATGGAGAGTGGTACATCAGGAGAACCTGATTTTCAATGGTTTAGAGACATCAGCCTTTCCCCCGCCCCCCCTCCCCCAAGGCAGGGTCTCTGTCTCAGGCTGACCTGGAATTCACTATGTGGTCTCCGGGTGGCCTCGAACTCAGGGTGATCCTCCTATTTCTGCCTCTGGAGTGCTGGGATTAAAGGCATGAGCCACCACACCCAATACTCCATTGGTCACTTCTTTTTTTATCTTTATTTTAAAAATTTATTTCTTTGAATGTGACAGAGAGAGAACGAGGCAGATAGAGAGAATGGGTGTACCAGGGCCTCCAGCCACTGCAAACAAACTCCAGATGCATGTGTCACTTTGTGCATCTGGCTTAGGTGGGTCCTGGGGAACTGAGCCTCGAACTGGGATCCTTAGGTTCCACAGGCAAGCGCTTAACTGCTAAGCCATTTCTCCAGACCCAAAGGACACTTCTTATAGTGATCATAAAAAATGAAAATAGGAGAATTTACCCCACAATGTAATGGGATGGATGAAGATACCTAAAGAGTACAGAGGCCTGGTCCATGGCTACTGTGTGGTCAGCGAATGCCTTCTACGGCCATGTGCTGAATACAGGACTACAGGGCCTGGAGGTAGTTAACATCGGTCTCGTTTTCCAGAGGACTGGAGATTCGCCCAACGTCTCCTGTTAACTGAGTCATTCTATAGGGCTCAAACTCAGAACGGAGTAGTCACAGAACTGTAATCTTCACCCACCTACAGCGTTTACCAGCTGCCTCCCAGACCACCCCTGGGTGCCAATCATTAATGAGCCCAAGGCTCTATCATGCCCTACACATGAGCCACTTTGTGCACCCCCCCCCCTTTTTTTAGGCAGGTCTAATGTAGCCTAGGCTGGCCTTGAACTTACTATGTTGCCTAGGAGGGCTTTGAAATCCACATCCTCCTGCTCCACCACCTGAATGCTCGTATTATAGATGAGCACCACCATTTTCTTTGTGTGTGTGTTTGAGGTAGGGTCTCACTGTAGCCCAGGCTGACCTTGAAACCACAGCCTCCTGGGTGTTGGGATTAAGGTGCACATCGCCATGCCCAAAAGGCTAGCCTTTTTTTTTTTTTTTTTTTTTTTTTTATGTTTTGGAGGTTGAGTTTCACTCTAATCTGGGCTGATATGTTGTTTGCTATGTAGTTTCAGGGAGGCCTTGAACACACGGCGATCCACCTACCTCCGCCTCCCAAATACTGGGATTAAAGACGTGCACCACCATGCCCGGCTCTGAATATTTTATTTTTATTTACTTATTTGAAAGAGGCAGAGAGAGAGAGAGACTGGGCATGCCAGGGCTTCCAGCTGCTGGAAATGAACTCCAGATGCCTGTGACACCTTGTGCATCTGGTTTACATGGGTCCTGGGGAATCAATCGAACCTGGGTCCTTTGGCCTTGCAGGCAAGCGCCTTAACCGCTAAGCCATCCCTCCAGCGCCCTCCTTTTTTAAAATTGAGACAAGGTCTCACTGTGCAGCACAGGCGGTACTCGAACTCAATCCTCCTGTCTCAGCTCTGAGGCAGGAGTGTGCCACAACAGACAATTTCCTCCCTTTCTTTCTTTCTTTCTTTTTTTTTTGTTTTTTTTTTTTTTGGTTTTTCAAGGTAGGGTCTCACTGTAGCTCAGGCTGACCTGGAATTCACTCTGTAGTCTCAGGGTGGCCTTGAACTCACAGCAATCCTCCTACCTCTGCCTCCCAAGTGCTGGGATTAAAGGCGTGCACCACTACGCCCGGCTCTTTCTTTTTTTTAATTAATTTATTTTTTATGGACAACTTCAATTTTCTCACTTCCTAGGTTCAATCTGCTAGAACCAGTCCCTCGCCTCCCTGCTGAGAGGTTCTTCTCAGACGCAGGCTGCCAGTCCCAGCCCCAGCCTGCCCAGAGGATGCTAACAGCATCCAAAACTCAAAAGTTCTAAAATCGGCTCATTCAGAAATTCTGCTCCTTCCCAGGCACGTAGGTGGGGGAACAGGGTGGATACCTTCCTGGTACTGTTGACTCTAGTTTTTTTTTTTTTTGGTTTTTCAGGGTAGGGTCTTACTCTGGCTGACCTGGGATTCACTCTGTAGTCTCAGGGTGGCCTCGAACTCATGGCCATCCTCCTACTTCTGCCTCCCGAGTGCTGGGATTAAAGGCGTGGGCCACCATGCCCGGCACTGGCTCTAGGTTTTTATTGGGTGGGAATGCTTTCGGGGGTTGAGGGGGGGCCGACGGGCTGGGTCTCCCCAGGGTAGGGAACAGCCCGTGGCTTCCACCCACCCAGCCACCTGTCATCGTTGACAGGAGGCATCCTGTTCACCTGCTTCCTTCATCCCTCCTCCGCCCTCCCGCCCCTCCTCCCATACCTGTTTTCTTTGCCATTTGGTAACAAGGACGGGCGCTCAGCCCCCGGGCGCTCTGTGCAGACGTAGGTGTTCCGGCGGGTCATCATGCTGGGGGGGAGGTTGTTCTGGGGGAGACAAGGCCAGCAAGGGGGTGAGCTGAGAAGGCAGCCCCGACTTCTCTTTGTCCTCAGTTTGCCCTCTCAAGGTGCACCCTGACAGGCTGCAGTTTTTCATCTTTTTTCTCTCCCCGGGGGCGTGTGTGTGGTGTAAGTGTGCATACATGTTCCTGTGCATGCGCACGTGATGTGTGCGCACATGTGCACGTGCGTGTGGAAGCTAGAGATCAATGCCAGGGAAGTCTTTCTCAATCACTCTCTCTCTCTCTCTCTCTTTTTTGGGGGGGTTTTCTCAGGCAAGGTCTCACTCTAGCCCAGGCTGACCTGGAATTCACTATGGAGTCTCAGGGTGGCCTCGAACTCATGGCGATCCTCCTACCTCTGCCTCCCGAGTGCTGGGATTAAAGGCGTGCACCACCACGCCCGGCTCTCATGCTTTCATAGCAAGCACTTCACTGACTGAGCCATTTCCTCCCTCCCTCCCTCCCTTTGTTCCCACTCTTTTATTTTTGGAAGCAAGATCTCACTTTAGCCAAGGATGACCCTCTGTAGCTTAGGCTGGCCTCAAATTCATGGAGATCCTCCTACCTCTGCCTCCCGAGTGCTGGGATTAAAGGTGTGTGTCACCCTTCCAAGGCTCGGATTAAAGGTGTGTGTCACCCTTCCAAGGCTCAGGGTCCATTGCGGAAGAGGTGGTGGAAAGAATGTAAGAGCCAAAGGAAGGGAAGGACTCCTTACAACGTGCTCCTCCAGACACAAAATGGCCTGGATACCCATGACCTCACAGTGCCTGACACTACCTACACAAGACCATCATAGTACGAGGAAAAGGTCATGACATCAAAATAAAAGGGAAACTGAGAGGGGGAAGGGGTATGATGGAGAGTGGAGTTTCAAAGGGGAAAGTGGGGGGAGGGAGAGAATTACCATGGGATATTGTTTACAATCATGGAAGTTGTCAATAAAAAAAATAAAGGTGTGTGTCACTACTCCCAGCTTACTGATCTTCCTTCCTTCCTCCCGTAAATACACAGACATGCGCATGCACACATGTTGGTCTTTTCAAGGTAGGGTCTCCCTCTAGCCCAGGTTAACCTGGAATTCACTATTTAGTCTTAGGGTGGCCTTGAACTTGTGGCAATCCTGCTACCTCTGCCTCTGGAGTGTACCCCCATGCCTGACAACTATTTCTTTAAAAAAAAAAAAATCTTTAGGACTGGGGAAATGGCTTAACAGTTAAGGCGTTTGCCTGTGAAGCCTAAGGACTGTGGTTGGATTCCCCAGGACCCACGTAATCCAGATGCACAAGGGAGCGCATGTGCCTGGAGTTGGTTTGCAGTGGCTGAAAGCCCTGGCGTGCACATTCTCTCTCTTCTCTGTGTCTTTCTCTGCCTCTTCTTTTCTCACAAATAAGTAAATAAAATATTTTTTTCAAGGTAGGTTCTCACTCTAGCTCAGGCTGACCTGGAATTCACTATGTAGTCTCAGGGTGGCCTCGAAATAACAGTGATCCTCCTACCTCTATCTTCCAAGTGCTGGGATTAAAGAAGTGTGCCACCATGCTCAGCTAAAAAATCTTTTTTAGTTAGCGCTCAGAAGGCAGAGGTAGGAGGATCGCTGTCAGGTCAAGACCACTCTGAGACCACATAGTGAATTCCAGGTCAGCCTGGGCTAGAGTGAGATCCTAACTTGAAAAGACATATGTAAATATATATATATATATAATGTGTGTACACACACACACACACACACATTAGCCAGGTGTGGTGGTACACATCTTTAATCCCAGCACTCAGGAGGCAGACGTCAGAGGATTGTTGTGAGTTCGAGGCCAGCCTGAGATTACATAGTGAATTCCAAGTTAGCCTGAGCTACAGTGAGACCCTACCTTGAAAAAGCAAAAACAAAAAATAAATACAAAAATTTAAATTATTTATTTGAGGGAGAGGAAAGAGAGAATGGACATACCAGGGCCTCCTGCTACTGCAAACAAACTTCAGATGCATGCGCCAGTTTCTGCATCTGGCTTTGTGTGGGTACTGAGGAATCGAACCCAGGCCATCAGGCTTTGTAAGCAAGTGCCTTTGATTGCTGATCCATCTCCCCATCCCACCTTTTTTTTTTTTTTTTTAAAGGCAGGGTCTCACTCTAGCCAAGGCTGACCCGGAACTCACTGTATAGCTCAGACTGACTTCAAAATTCATGGCAGTTCCCCCACTTGAGCTTCCTGAGTACTAGAATTAAAGGTGCGCGCCACCATACGTGGATTTATTTTTTCTTTTTCTTTTTTCTTCGAGGTAGGGTCTCACTCTAGCTCAGGGTGACCTGGAGTTCACTATATAGTCTCAGGGTGGCCTCGAACTCACGGCGATCCTCCTACCTCTGCCTCCCGAGTGCTGGGATTAAAGGTGTGAGCCACCACGCCCAGACTTTTTTTTTTTTTTTTTTTTTTTTTAGATAGGGGCCTGTTATGTATCACAGGCTGTCCCTGAACTTGAGATTCCCCCTGCCTCAGTCTCCCAAGAGCTGGAATTACAGATGAACCCAACAGTTGAAGCTCGTGGCAACTTTCCTTTGTGCCTACTTCTTCATGCCACACTGTCTCCCCATGTACTGTCACCTGCTCAGAATATTCCTCCTACTCCTCCCCGCCCCCCACTCTCTCCCACAGAACCTTCAAGGTTGTCAATCCTAATGTCCCCACACCCAGCCCAGGTGACTCAGTGGGCTCTTGGCTCCCACTGCCCCCGTGATCACTGTGTACTGTCAGCGTGTACTCTCATGTATGTTCCCGTGGTGGTCTGAATGGATGGCCCCCAATATATTCAGTTTTACTAGTTTGTAGTTTGCATCTGCAGCCACCTGGATGGAGGCAGTGTCACTGGGCGGATCTTAAGGTATGGCGTGGGTTTGAGATTTTAATCTCAAGATAAGCAAAGTGTGACTAGCTGGAGTTCCTGAAGTGTGCTGTGCTGTGTGGCTTTTGTCTTGTGTTTCTCTCTCTGTGCTTGGACCTGTGAAGGCAGGCCAGCTTCTTCTGCCATTATGGAACTTCCCCTGGATCTATCTGTAAGCTTCAATAAACACCCCTTCCTCCATAACTGTGCCTGGTCTGGAAGTTCATCTCAGCGAACCTGAAGCTGTCTGCTACAGTTCCCATGCTAGACAGAGAGGTCTATGAAGACACAGGATTGGGTGTGGTAGCACATACTTTTAATCCCAGCACTTGGGAGGCAGAGGTATGAGGGTCGCTGTGAGTTCAAGGCCACCCTGAGACTACAGTGAGTTCCAGGTCAGCCTGGGCCAGATTGAGACACTACCTCAAAAAACTAAGATAGTGGGCTAGAGAGGTGGCTTAGCAGTTAAGGAGTATGCCTGCAAAGCCAAAGGACCCCGGTTAGATTCTCCGTGACCCACGTTAGCCAGATGTACAAGGGGGCACATGAATCTGGAGTTCGTCTGCAGTGGCTGGAGGCCTTGGCGTGCCCATTCTCTCTCTCTCTGCCTTTCTCTCTCTCTCAAATAAATAGTTAAAAAAAATAAAAACTAAGATAGTGGGGCTGGTGAAATGGCTTAGTGGTTAAGGCGTTTGCCTGTGAAGCCTAAGGACCCAGGTTCAATTCCCCAGGACCCATGTAAGCCAGATGTACAGGGGCGGGGGGGGGACATGCTAAAGGCCCTGGTGCACCCATTCTCTCTATCTACCTCTCTCTTTTCTCAAATAAATGAATAAATAACTAAAATATTTTAAAAGAAAAGCCAGGTGTGATGGTGCAAGCCTTTAATCTCAGCCCTCGGGAGGCAGAGGTAGGCGGATCACCGTTGAGTTTGAGGCCACCCTACATAGTGAATTCCAGGTCAGCCTGAGCTAGAGTGAGACCCTACCTCGGGGGGGGGAGGGGGAATCTGAGATAGTGATTTTGAGGCCACCATAACTCGAAACACCAAAAAAATACCCACCTAAGACAGGGCTGGAAAGATGGCTGGGTGGTTGGGGTGCCTGACTATAAAGCCTAAGGACCCAGGTTCAATTCTCCACTACCCACGTAAGCCAGACGAACCAGTAAGTACATGCATCTGGAGTTTGTCTGCAGTGGACGGGCACCTTCGCATGCCCATTCTGTCTGTCTTTCTACCTCTCTCTGCTTCCAAATAAATACAACTCAGGTAAATAGGGCTGGAGAAATGGCTTAGTGGTTAAGGTGTCCGCCTGAGAAGCCAAAGGACCCAGGTTCAATTCTCCAGGACCCACATAAGCCAGATGTACCAGGCGGCACACAAAACAGGGAGTTCACTTTCAGTGGCTGGAGGCCCTGGCGTGCCCATTTTCTCTCTCGGTCTGCTTCGCTTCGCTTCTCTCTCTGATTGCAAATAAATGAATTAAAAAAAAATTTATAAACTCAGGTAAATAAAGAGAAAGTGCTGGGCATGGTAGCACACGCCTTTAATCTCAGCACTCAGGAGGCAGAGGTAGGAGGATCGCTGTGAGTTTGAGGTCACCCTCAGAATACAGAGTGAACTCCAGGTAAGCCTAGACTAGAGTGAAACCCTGGGGAGAGAAAGCAAGTGAGTGAGAGAGACAGAGAAAGCAAGAGACTGTAAGTACATAGTTCAGTAGTAGAGCCCTTGGCTAGAATCTACCAGTGAGGAGCTAAGAGGGTAGCTCAGTGGTACGGTGCTTGCCGAGTATGCTCAAGGCCCTGGGTTCAAGCTCCAATACCTCAAAAATTAAAAAAAAAAAGGATTTTTTTTTTCTTTCCTCCCTTCACTCTCTTTTTTCTTTCGCAATGCTGGAGATCACACACAGCTTTCCACACGCTTGGCAAGTATTCTACCACTGAGCCATATTCCCAGTTCTGAAATTATATCATATGTATTTATATTTGAAAAATATATATGAAAGCAGAGAGAGATACAGGAGAGACAGAGAGAATGGGCACACTAGGGTCTCAAGCTACTGCAAACGAACTCCAGATGCGTGTGCTACATTGTGCATCTAGCTTTAGGTAACTGAACTTGGGTCGTTAGGCTCTGTAGTCAAGTGCCTTAACTACTGGACTATCTCTCCAGCCCCTCTTCTTTCTTTCTTTCTTTTCTTCTTTTTTTTTTGAGGTAGGGTCTCACTCTGTCCCAGGCTGGCCTTGAACTCACAGTGATCATCCTAAGTCTGCCTCCCAAGTGTTGGGCTTAAAGGTGTGCATCACCACACCTGGCCTCTTCTTTATTAGTATTATTTTTTGTTCATTTCTTTTTAATTTGAGAGTAACAGAGAGAGAAAGAGGCAGATAGACAGACAGAGAGAGAATGGGTGCACGCCAGGGCCTCCAGGCCACTGCAAATGAACTCCAGATGCGTACGACCTCTTGTGCATCTGGCTAACGTGGGTCCTGGAGAATCAAGCCTCGAACCGGGGTCCTTAGGCTTCACAGGCAAGTGCTTAACCGCTAAGCCATCTCTCCAGCCCACTATTATTTTTTTTCTAAAAGATTTTATGTTCTATTTATTTATTAGAGACAAGAGAGAACTCTAGACACATGCACCACCATGTGCATCTGGCTTTCGTGGGGCCTGGAGAATCAACCCTGGTTCCTTACGCTTCGCAGGCATGTGCCTTAATTGCTAAGCCATCTCTCCAGCCCTTTTTTTTCTATTATTTATTTGACAGAGAAAGAGGGAGGGAGGGAGGGAGGGAGGGAGAGAGGGGGAGGGGGAGAGAGAGAGAGAGAGAGACAGAGAGAGAATGGGCACGCCAGGGCCTCTAGCCACTGCAAACGAACTTCAGATGCGTGCGCCCCCTTGTGCATCTGGCTAACGTGGGTCCTGGGGAATCGAACCTGGGTCCTTTGGCTTTGCAGGCAAACGCCTTAACCCCTAAGCCATCCCTCCAGCCCTCTATTATTATTTTTGAAAGATATTTATTTGAGGGAGGGTGTGAGTCTGCTGCTGCACATGAGCTTCAGATGCGTGCTCTTCTTTGTGCACTTGGCTTTATGTGGGTCCTGGGGAATTGAACCAAGGTCATCAGGCTTTGCAGCTGAAGGTAACTTTGAACAAGACTGTCTACCACTGTGACTCTGGGATTACAGGTGAGTGTCACGATGTCTGATTTATGTACTGGGATTGAACTCAAGGGCTTCATGCATGTTAAGCAAGCACTCTAAAAACTGAGGTAAATCCTTACCCCTATATTTTTTTCTTTTGTTAATTTTTTTGTTTTTGTTTTTTGAGGTAGGGTCTTGCTCTAGCCCAGGTTGACCTGGAATTCACTATGCAGTCTCAGGGTGGCCTCGAACTCACTGGCAATCCTCCTACCTCTGCCTCCCAAGTGCTGGGATTAAAGGCGTGTGCCACTACGCCCAACAATTTTTTTTCTGTTTTAAATTTATTTAGTTGAGTGAGGGAGAAGGAGAGACAGAAATAGAATGGGCACACCAGGACCTCTAGCCACTGCAAACGGGCTCCAGATGCATGTGCTACCATGTGCATCTGGCTTACGTGGGTATTGGACAATCGAACCTGGGTCCTTAGGCTTCACAGGCAAATGGCCTTAACTGCTAAGCCATCTCTCCAGCCCCATCCTTGCCTTGAACTTACAACTCACAATCCTTCTGTCTCGGTCTTTCTGTGCTGGGATGACGGGCGTGTGCCACTACACCCGGCTTGCCAGTGACTTCTGTCATGCAGTGTTTTTTTTTTTGTGTGTGTGTGTGTGTGTGTAGGTCAAGGTGGACACTGAGCATCTTTCTTTTCTTTTTTTTTTTTTGGTTTTTCTAGGTAGGGTCTCGCTGTAGCCCAGGCTGTCCTGGAATTCACTATGCAGTCTCAGGGAGGCCTTGAACTCATGGCGACCCTCCTACCTCTGCCTCCCAAGTGCTGGGATTAAAGGTGTGCGCCACCACGCCCTGCCTGAGCGTCTCTCTTGATCACTCTTTACCTCATTTACCAATGCAGGGCCTGTCACTTGAGCCCATCAATCACCAATGCAAATAGCCTAGCGAGGCATCTTGCCTCAAGGATCTCATCTCTGTCTCTCAGGCGCTGGAATGACAGGCAGGCTGCCATGCCCAGCAGATGTCTATGTGGGTGCCGGGGACCTGAGCGCTGTCTTTCTCACACTGTAGAGCACGTGCTTTCTCTGCCGAGCCAGCTCCCCGGCTCGGTCACACGTTTCTGAGTGACGCCGCCTCTGGTGGGCTCAGCACAAGGATTCCTGCCTCCCTTTTTATTTTTAGTTTTCTTTCTTTTTCTTTTTCTTTTTTTTTTTTCAACGTAGGGTCTCACTCTAGGCCAGGATGGCCTGGAATTCACTATGGAGTCTCAGGGTGGCCTCGAACTCAGAGCGATCCTCCTACCTCTGCCTCCTGAGTGCTGGGAATTAAAAGGCGCATGCCACCATACCTGGCTTTATTTTTAGTTTTGAGGGAAAGAGAGAGGAAGAGGTACAGAGAGAGAGAGAGAGAGAATGGGAGCGCCAGGGCCTTTAGCTACTGAGATTGAACTCAAGACACGTGTGGCCCCTTGTAGCACATGTGCAACATTGTGTGCTTGCATCACCGTGTCTGGCTCCGTGGGACCCGGAGATTCAAACACTGAGGCCGGGCGTGGTGGTGTGTGCCTTTAATCCCAGCATCTGGGAGGCAGAGGTAGGAGGATTGCTGTGAGTTCGAGGCCACCGTGAGACTACAGACGAATTCCAGGTCAGACTGAGCTAGAGTGAGACCCTACCTCAAAAAACAAACAAACAAACAAACAAAAAACATTGAGTTTTTAGCCTTTGCAGGCAAGCACCTTAACTGCTAAGCCATCTCTCCATCTCTATTTTTTTGTTTTTTTTTAAGAGGTAGCATCTCACTCTAGTCCAGGCTGGCCTTGAACTCACAGTGATCCTACTTCTGCCTCCCAAGTCCTGGGTTTATTAAAGGCGTGCGCCACCACACCCGGCTCCCCACAGTCTTTCCATTGATGTTGGAAGGACATAATTCCTCTCATTAAATCCTTCCTGTCAAAAGCACCTGTGACACTTCTTACTGTGACCCTGAGGTCTGACGTGAAACATGTGCTAAGGTGTGGTAGTTTGAATAGATGGTCCCCAATATATTTACTGTTTTATTAGTTTGTAGTTTGCAATCTGTAGCCACCTGGCTGGAGGCAATGTCACTGGGTGGATCTTAAGGTGTGGTGGTGGGGTTGAGATTTCAACCTGAAGACATGCAAAGTGTGCCTAGCTGGAATTCCTGAAGTGTGCTGTGCTGTGTGGCTTTTGGCTTGTGCTTCTCTCTCTCTCTCTGCTTGGACCTGTGAAAGCAGACCAGCTTCTTCTGCCATTATGGAACTTCCCCTGGATCTGTAAGCTTCAATAAATATCCCTTCCTCCATAGCCTGTGCCTGGTCTGGAAGCTCATCTCAGCGAGCCTGAAGCCGTCTGCTACATGAGGTAAACACCCCACTCAACAAACGCTTGTCAACGAATGGGTACATGAATGAGGACTGGTCTCTCGTGGTGCTCTGGTGAGCTGAATGACCTCAGGGCCTCCGCAGAGTGACACAGGTGGCTAACTCCACCCCGCTCCGGCCCCAGCCACTCACAGGCGTACTCGTGCTGTCCTTCCTCCGCTCGGGGATCTCCGCCTTGTTAGGGTTGTGGGCACTGCTGACCATGGGGCTGGAGGGGGGCAGCCCACGACTTCCGCTGCCGGCCGCACTGCAGCTCGCCTTCCTGCTAGGTAGCCGCTCCTCCTTGAGCTCCGTCTCCCCCGTGCTGGTGGGGCTGCGCTTTGGGTGCGGAGGGGCAGGGGATGGGCCACCTGGTGGAGGGACAGGAGAAGTTAAGAGTTGAGGACACCTGGGGAAGCCAGAAGGGACCCTGGGTGATCGCTAGAACTTAGACATTTCTGTGTAGAGAGGCCTACAGTCAATATAGAGGGTTCCTCTTGTTTTTTTTTTTCTTTCCCCCAAAGCAGGGTCAAGCTCTAGCCCAGGTCAATCTGAAATTCACTACGTAGTCTCAGGGTGGCCTTGAACTCACAATGATCATACTACCTAGGGCTCCCAAGTGCTGGGATTAAAGGCATGTGCCACAGTGCCCAGCAATATAGAGGGTTCCTTCTTTTTTTTTTTTTTTTTCCGAGGTAGGGTCTCACTCTGGCTCAGGCTGACCTGGAATTCACTATGTAGTCTCAGGGTGGCCTCGAACTCTCGGCGATCCTCCTACCTCTGCCTCCCGAGTGCTGGGATTAAAGGCGTGCGCCACCACGCCCGGTGAGGGTTCCTTCTTTTTAAAAATTTTTTTAAAGTTTTTCGAGGTAGGGTCTTGCTCTATCCTAGGCTGACCTGGAATTCACTATGTAGTCTGAAGCTGGCCTTGAACTCATGGCGATCCTCCTACCTCTGCCTCCCGAGTGCTGGGATTAAAGGCGTGAGCCACTTGGCTTACATGGGTCCTAGGGAACTGAACCTGGGTCCTTAGGCTTTGTTGGCAAGCACCTTAACCACTAAGACATCTCTCCAACCCACTGAGCCATGCACCCAGCCCCTCACTGGTGGAGTCTAGACAAGGGCTCTATTGCTATGTGCTGGGAGGCAGAGGTAAGAGGATTGTGGTGAGTTTGAGGTCAGCCTGTGACTACAGAGTGAGCTTCAGGTCACCCTGGGCTACAGTAAGACCCTACCTTGGCAAGAAACTGGCATGCACTGAGTGTGGTGGCACATGCCATTAGTGGCAGCACTCAGGAGGAAGAGGTAGGAGGACTGCCATGAGTTCGAGGCCACCCTGAGACTACATAGTGAATTCCAGGTCAGTTTGGGCTAGGGTAAGATCCTACCTTGAAAACCAAAATAAAACAACAACAACAACAAAAAAAATGAGCTGGAGTGATGGCTTAGTGGTTAAGGTGCTTGCCTGCAAAGCCTAAGGACCCATGTTTGGCTCTCCAGATCCCATGTAAGCCAGTCACACAAAGGTGAGGCAAGCGAGAGGTCGCACATGCTCACTAGATGGTACAATCGCCTGGAGATTGATTGCAGGTGGCTGAGGCCCTGGCACACAATTTTCTCTCTCTCTATTAAAAAAAAGAAGGTATACATACATATATATATATATATATATACACACACACACACATATATATGTACATACATACATATATATACACACACGCACACATATGTGGAGAGAGCACCAAAAGACCCAGGTTCAATTCCCCAGGACCCACCTAAGCCAGAAGCACAAGGTGGCACACGCGTCTGGAGTTTGTAGTGGCTGGAGGCCCTGGCGCGCCCATTGTCTCTCTATCTATCTGCGTCTCTCTCTCAAATAAATAAGTAAAATATTTTTTAAAAAACTGGGGCATAGCTGGGCGTGGTGGTGCACGCCTTTAATCCCAGCACTGGGGAGGCAGAGGTAGGAGGATCGCCATGAGCTCGAGGCCACCCTGAGACTACAGAGTGAATTCCAGGTCAGCCTGGGCTAGAGTGAGACCCTACCTCGAAAAACAAAACAACAACAAAAACTGTGGCATGCACATAACATGTGCATAAATGCACCTGCACACGTGCAAACAGATACAGAAGTAAAAGAAGAAACACAACACAACAACTCCGGCGGCCTCCCAGGCCAGGAGGCAGGGCGTGGGAGGCGGGCACTCACAGAAGTCACTGTGCCTCCGCTGGCGATGGTAGGTGGCGGAGCTCCGCTGCCCTTTGCTGTGGGCGCTGCTCTTGCTGGAGCTCGTGCCGTTGGCGGTGTCGCTGGGCGCCCGCACCCGAGCCAGGGCCAGCCCCGGGGCGCCCCGCTCCCCACCCTCCTGCAAGAGAACCCCACGCTTCAGTCCCTGCTCCAAGCCACATGACCCCGCGACCCTCCACCCCAGGAGCCCCCCTCCCCCTTGCCGGAGGCCATGTACCCTCTGACCTCAGTCTTCCTGCCCAGCAGGAGGTAGGTGGCGGTCACTTCGTTGTACTTGTGGCTGGTCAAGGCCTCTTTGATTTCTTCCCGTGTGTAGCCCATGCCCACCATCACCTCTGCGAGAAGAGTGGAGACAAACGTCACGGTCTGGATTTTTTTTTTTTTTTTTTTTTGGTTTTTCAAGGTAGTGTCTCCCTCTAGCCCAGGCTGACCTGGAATTCACCATAGAGTCTCAGGGTGGCCTTGAACTCATGGTGATCCTCCTACCTCTACCTACCGAGTGCTGGAATTAAAGGCATAAGCCACCACGCCTGGCTTCTTTCTTTCTTTCTTTCTTTCTTTCTTTCTTTTTTGAGGCAGAGTTCCACTCTAGACAAGGTGATCTGAACCTCACTCTGTAGCTCCAGGCTGGCTTTGAACTCATGGTTGATCCTCCTACTTCAGCCTCCCAAGTTTAAAGGTGTGCGCCACCATGCCTGACTTTGGTTTTTCTTTTGAAATGGTCTCAGGTAGCCCTGGCCGTCCTCAAAGTCCCTGCGTAGCTGAGCATGACCTTGAACACCTGATCTTCTTGCCTCCGCTTCACGAGTACTGGGATTATAGACACGCACCACCAATCCAGGCCAACATGATGCTACTCAGCATCTGCACTTATGTATCAAGGAGCACCTACCTGTGTAGCTCGACTAATATAATATGCACAACTCTGGGCTGAAAGGATGGCTTAGAGGTTAAGGTGCTTGCCTGTGAAACCTAAGGACCCAGGTTCAATTCCCCAGGACCCACGTAAGCCAGATGCACAAGGGGGCGCACGCGTCTGGAGTTCGTTTGCCTTGGTTAGAGGCCCTTGTGTGCCCATTCTCTCTACCTCTTTCTCTCTCTCAAATAAATAAATACAAATAAAATATTTCTGTGTGCAACTTGATGAGCTAGCCTGTATCATCCCTATTACCCAGATGGAGGACTGGAATCACACACACACACACACACACACACACACACACACACACGCACACACACAAAGAGAGAAACTATTTGTGCAGAGTCACGCAGCAGGAAACTGGCCGGGTGGTGCTGGAGCCCAGATTCCTCAATCGCTCTCTCAAGCTGCCTGGCAAGTTTCTCCTGAGACACGGACCAGAGTGGTGGCAGTTCCAACACTTGGCTCTGCGGATGGTGGCTCAGCGCGTCTGAGTCACCCGTCTCCCCTCCACCCTCACCGATTCGCTTGGTGTCCCCGAAGTCCTCTTCGGGCTCCGTGTATGGCTTCAACTCCTCACCCTCGTAGCCGATGTTGATCCACTTATCTTTCATGATTTGCTGTGAGGCAAAGAGGTGGGGATAGGCGTCAGTAGGCACCCGAAACAGTACAGCTCCCCCCATCACTGCCCTGCACCTCTAAAACTTTAAAAAAAAATACTTTATTTACCTGACAGAGAAAAGGGGGGGGGGAGGCAGAGAGAGAGAAAGAGAGAGAGAGAGAAAGGGTGCACCAGGGCTTCCAGCCACTGCAAACGAACTCCAGACGCATGCGCCCCCTTATGAGTCTGACTAACGTGGGTCCTGGGGAATTGAACCTGGGTCCTTCGGCTTTGCAGGCAAACGCCTTAACCACTAATCCATCCCTCCAGCAGCCCCCTCTTAAACTTTAACAGAGTTAAAGAGTTGGCTGAGAGCCGGTGCTGTCCCCACCTCCTTCCCCTCCCCCTCCCCCTAGCAGCCTCTTGAAGTCACCCTCTTCCCCCGCATCATCTGGGTCCCCAGCATCCTATAATCATAGTAAGAGCTCATTAGTTAATTACTGGTATGGCAGAGAGGGGGTTGAGGCTGCCAGGCTGGCAATGGAACCTCCTGGGAACCTCTTCTAGGCTGTCATCCGACCCACTTAGGGGGGGGGGGGGGCAGGACACGGGAGGGGCCTGCGAGCACAGGGACAGATAGGGGCTCACCTCTAGAGTACAGCGCTTTGCTGGGTTCAGCACCAAGAATCTCCGTAGGATGCTTTCACAGTCTGTTGACATGTAGAAAGGGACCCGGTACTTTCCTCTGAGGACTCGCTCCCGCAGCTCCTGCGGGGACACGGCGGGGGTCGCTAGGGGAGAGGAGCGCCCAGTCTCCCCAGTCTTCTCCCTCTCTATCACACACACACAGGTTCGTCTGGATCCCCTGGCAAAACTGACAGACGCCCTCAGACCCAGCGCTGATGATGTGAGCAGAACTTTGGCCCCTTCCTGTGACCTCGCTTCCTCATCTGTAACCGGGGACCCCTACAAGTGCAAATGCTGCACAGCTTCCCAGTGGTTATCGCAAAGTCTACTGTCAACTTCACTGGATCGAGAACCACCCAGGAGAGGGCTGGGGAGATGGCTTAGTGGTTAAGGCACATGCCTGTGAAGCCTAAGGACCCAGGTTCCTTTCTCTGGGTCCCAAGTTAGCCAGATGCACAAGGGGGTGCACGGGTCTGGAGTTCATTTGCAGTGGCTGGAGGCCCTGGTGTGCCTATTCTCTATCTCTCTTTCTCTGTCTCAAATAAATAAATTAAAAAGATAAAACAAAAAAAAAATGTTTCAAAAAAAAGTATTATGGAATCACCCAGGAGACAAATCTCCGACCATGTCTTGTGAGGATATTTCTAGATTCATTAATTGAGGTGGGAAGACCTACCCTAACTAGATGACCTATTCTCATGGGCTGGAGTCCTAAGTTGAGTAAAAAGGAGAAAGAGCTGGAGAGATGGCTTAGTGGTTAAGGCACTTGCCTACAAAGCCAAATGACCCAGGTTCAATTCCCCAGTACCCACATAAGCCAGATGCACAAGGAGGCGCAGGTGTCTGGAGTTCATTTGCATTGCCTAGAGGCCCTGGTGCACCCATTCGCTCTCATACCTGCCTCTCTTTCTCTCTCTCTAATAAATACATAAAATTAATTTTTTTTTAAAGGGAGAAAGACAGACAGCCTGGTAGCACACACCTTTAATCCCAGCACATGGGAGGCAGAGGTAGGAGGATCACCGAGAGTTTGAGGCCACCCTGAGACTACACAGTGAATTCCAGGTCAGCCTGGGTTACGGTGAGACCCTACCTTGAAAAACAAAACAACAACAACAAAAAAAAAAAAAAGAGGAGAAAGATGGCTGAGCCCAGCATGTGCCACTCTGTTGCTAGCTGACTGCAGGTGCAATGGGACCCAAGGCCTCATGTTCTTGCCTCCACAGTGATCTGTAGCCCAACAACTTCCCTACCTTAAATTGTTTCCTGTCTAGCATTTTGTCACAGTAACAAGGAAGGTGACTAATACAGCCATGTAACTTATTCATTTACTTGAGAGAGAGAGAGAGAATGGGCGCACCAGGGCCTCTAGGCACTGCAAATGAACTCCAGACGCATGCGTCCCCTTGTGCATCTGGCTTTATGTGGGTCCTGGGGAATTGAACCTGGGCCCCTTGGCTTTGCTGGCAAGTACCTTAACCATTAAGCCATTTCTCCAGCCCTTAAATTTTTTTTGTTATTGTTGTTGTTTGTTTTTCAAGGTAGGGTCTCACTCTAGCTCAGGCTGACCTGGAATTCACTATGTAGTCTCAGGGTGGCCTCAACCTCATAGTGATCCTACCTCTGGCCCCCGAGTGCTGGGATTAAAGGCGTGTGCCACCATGGCCAGCTTTCTTAAAAATTTTTAAAAATATTTTATTTATCTTCAAGGAAAGAGGAACAGGGAGAATGGGTGTGCCAGGACCTCTAGCCATTGCAAACAAACTCCAGATGCATGTACCACTTTGTGCATCTGGCTTTTTGTGAGTACTGGGGAATTGAACCTGGGTCCATTGGCTTTGCAAGCAAGTGTCTTAACCATTAAGCCATCTCTCCAGCTCTCATTTATTTTGTTAAAATTTTATTTTATTGTTTATTTGTAATGAGAGAGAGAGAGAGAATGGGCATGCCAGTGCCTCCTGACACTGCGAACAAACTTTAAATGCATGTGCCACTTTGTGCATCTGGCGTTATGTAGATACTGGAGACTTGAAGCCCAACCATCAGGCATTGCAGGCAAGCACCTTAACCGCTGAGCCACCTCTAGCTCCATTTTTTTTTTTTTTTTTTACTTTTTCAAGGTAGGGTTTTGCTCTATCCCAGGCTGACCTGAAATTCACTATGTAGACTCAGGGAGGCCTTGAACTCACAGCGATCCTCCTACGTCTACCCCCCAAGTGCTGGGATTAAAGGCGTGCGCCACCACACCCAGCATGGATTTTTTTTTTTAAGGTAGGGTCTCACTCTAGCCAAGGCTGCCCTTAAACTCACAGCAATCCTCTTACTTCTGTTTTTCTTTTTTAATTCTTATGCCACTACCAAGACTTTTTAAAAACTGTTTTTTATTAATTTATTTTATTTATTTGAGTGGGGGGGACATGACAGGGCCTCTAGCTACTGCAAACGACGTCTAGATGTATGTACCACCTTGTGCATCTGGCTTATGTAGGTCCTGGGGAATCTAACCTGGGTCCTCAGGCTTCACAGACAAGAGCCTTAACCATTAAGCCATCTCTCCAGCCCCGTAAGACTTTTTAAAAATATTTTTACTGATAGGCATGGGGGTGCACGCCTTTATTTCCAGCACTTGGGAGGTAGAGGTAGGAAGATCGCCATGAGTTAGAGGCCAGCCTGAGACTACATAGAGAATTCCAGACCAGTTTGGGCTAGAGTTGAGACTCTACCTTGAAAAACAAAACAAAATGATAATAATTATTATTATTTATGTATTTCCATCAGAGAGAGAAAGAAAGAGAGAGTATGTATGGGCATGTCAGGGTCTCCAGCCATTGCAAAAGAATTTCAGATGTGGGCTAAAGGAATGGCTTAGCAGTTGAGGTGCGTGCCTGCAAAGCCAAAGGACCTAGGTTCAATTCCCCAGGTGCCACATATGCCAGATACACAAGGTGGTGCACACGCCTGGAGTTCTTTTGCAGTGGCTGGAGGCCCTGGTGCACCACCCATTCTCTCCCTCTCTCTCTCTGCTTCTTTCTCTTTCTCAAGTAAATAAATAAGAAAATAATAATAATAATAATAAAAAGAACTCCAGATGCATATGCCACTTGCAGGTATTTTTAAAACATTTATTTGAGAAAGAGAAACGGGGGGGGGGGGGAGAGAGAGAAAAGAGAGAGAGAGAATGGACCCACCAGGGCGTCCAGCTACTGCAAATGAATTCCAGATGCATGCGCCACCTTGTGCATCTGGCTTACACGGGTCCTGGGGAATCGAACCTGGATCCTTTGGCTTTGCAGCCAAGCGCCTCCACCTCTAAGCCATCTTTCCATCCCACATGTGCCACTTTGTACATCTGGCTTTACATGGGTGCTGGAGAATCCAACCTAGGCCAGCAGGTTTTGAAATCAAGTGCCTTGATCATTGAGCCATCTCTCCAGCCCAGGAAATCTTAGCTAAAGCATGAATCTGTAAGCCACATAAGAGGGGAGGTAAGTCAGAGAGCTTTTTGGGTGCTGGAGAATCCAACCTAGGCCAGCAGGTTTTGAAATCAAGTGCCTTGATCATTGAGCCATCTCTCCAGCCCAGGAAATCTTAGCTAAAGCGTGAATCTGTAAGCCACATAAGAGGGGAGGTAAGTCAGAGAGCTTTTGGGGCCTCAGTTTCCCCACCTGAACATGAGGCTCGACGATGCCTCTTCAAAAAAACATTAATTAATTAAAAAGATGCCTCTTGGGGCTGGAGAAATGGCTTAGCGGTTAAGGCCCATGCCTGTGAAACATAAGGACCCAGTTTGATTCTCCAGGTCCAATGTAAGCCAGATGCACATGGTGGCGCATGTGTCTGGAGTTCGTTTGCAGTGGCCAGATGTCCTGGAGTGCCCATTCTCACTCTCTCTCTCTCATTCTGTCTCTAATATTTAAAGAATAATAAAAAAAAAAAGATGTGTAGGACTCCTTACAACGTCCTCCCTCCAGACATAAAATGGCCTGGATATCCATGACCTCATAGTGCCTGACACTACCTACACAAGACCATCATAAGAGGAGGAAAAGATCATGACATCAAAATGAAAGAGAGACTGATTGAGAAGGGGAGGGGATATGATGGAGAATGGAATTTGAAAGGGGAAAGTGGGAGGAGGGAGGGTATTACCATGGGATATTTTTTATAACCATGGAAAATGTTAATGAAAATTAAGAAAAAAAAAGACGACACTTCACAGGCAGGCTGTGGCCAGGGCAAAAGCTAATTAATACCCATAAGAAGCAAATTAATATTCATAAAAGGGACCCAGGTCAATAAAAACGCCAGGTGTGGTGCCACTCATCTTGAATCCCAGAATTTGGGAGGCAGAGGTAGGAGGACTGCCTTGAGTTCAAGGCCACCCTGAGACTACATGGTGAATTCCAGGTCAGCCTGGGCTAGAGAGAGATCCTACCTTGACAAAGAAAACAAAAACAAACAAACAAACAAAAAACCAGATTGAGAAGTGTTCCAAGTGTCTAGATATTGGCAGGATGCACCCAGGGACCTGTGACCTGGAGGAACCAGCAGCTGAGACAGGGTGGAGGCCAGGATTTTATCAGCACTTTACTTCCTGTGTGTGAAAATGACCCCCTGGTCTCAAGAGATAATCAGCTGTAGCTCTGCAGGGACGGAGGGACACAGTGTCCCCAGGGAACCGTCAAGTAGTCCATCACTATGGGTGACAGCGGCACACGTTATGTATGGCGACAGAGGCAGGTCTGTGGCCGGATAGCCGCTCATCAGACTTCTGGAAAGGTACAGGGTGTGTTCCCAAACTTTCCTGAAAACTGGCAGTGTTTCAAAGCAAAAAGTTCAAAGGAAAACAACAACCACAAAAAAAAAAAAAAAAAAAAAAAAACCAGCCCCTTGACACTTCCGGGATCGGACTTTCCTCCCCAGCAGGGGCACCCGTTTCAGACAATTTATCTTCTCTGCTCATCTTTTTATTTTCTGCCAGGCTCCACCACTGAAATGTCAGTACACGAGACTGGAAAGTTTTTGTGTTTTCTTTCGTAGCACTTGGGGACTGAACCTAGAGCCCCATGGATGCTAAGCCAGAGCTCTACTGAGCTACATTCTCAGCCCCCCTTCTCCTTTCTTACTTGAGATAGGATCTCATTCACTTGCCCACACTAGCCTTGAATTTGCAACCGTCCTGCCTCAGCGTCCTCAGTCTGGTCTTAAGAAAAAAAAAACAAAACAATTTTTTTTTTGCTATAAATGTACAATCCCAGGAATTTTATCATATTCACCAAATTGCACAATCATCACAATCAATTTGAGAATATTTTTCATTAAGTCAAAAAAGCTAGGTGAGATAACCCAGGCCCAGAGAGCCAAACGTCGCATGTTCTCTCTCCTATGTGGATTCTAGGTATAGAAGATTGGACTTCTGTGCGAGAAGGAAGAAAACTAAGTAGCAGAGGGCAGTAAGCACATATAAAGGGAATAGAAAGGAAGGGAGGGGGGACTTAATAGGATGGTATTGTACATATGTAAGTAGAAGAAAAGATTAATGGGGGTGAAAAGGCCCAAAGTGAGGTCAGAAGAAGAGACTGAGTAAAGGAAAGGTGGAGGGAGGGCTAATCAACATCTAAGAGGATATAAAAAAGTCATATGGAAATCTACTTTTTTGGACAATGAAACACTCAGGAGCCATAGATTGTTACTAGAAAAATTTTCAGTGTCAGGGATGGGATACCTTTCAGTGAGTTGATGGCCAGGGAGGTCCCTGACACCCCCAAAATATTACAGGCCATTGCCAAGGCCCTTGGTTCCCCACCAGGAATAGATGATAAGACCCTATTGCTGAAGACTCCACATACTTGGGCTGCAAGGCCACTGAGAAATCCTGCTGGAGCTGAGCTGATAACCTCCTCCATGTAGACCAGCTGACAGAAAGCTGGAAGAAGCCATTCTGCATGCAGTTCAATGGGAGAAAGAGAAATCACCAGTGAAGATACTCAACAGTGGACCATGCAAGCCTTATATTTGGTCAGCCAGGCCAAATGAGCCAACAGGTACAATAGTGGCACGTCTGTCATGGTGGAAACCAACTGCCCTCTAATTGGACTGGAGGCCTCTCCATGGGAGGGAATACATCCCTGATACTGAAAACCTACAACAGGGGTAGTCATGAGCCCTAGGGGTGTAACGTCTGCTGCTGTCTGGCTAAATGTATATATTATGCTCATCAAACTGCACAGTAAGCACTTCTCTTAATGTTCATACCCATATATTAATGCTACTCTCACTTTTGGTTAGAGAACCTTCTCTTTTCAGATGGCAATGACCTTGGGAGGACTCAGAAGACATCATGGTGCTGGGAAGAAGTGACAGAGGAGTGCTCAGTACTGCAATATCTCTATCACACCTTCCAAGGCTCACTGCGGAAGAGGTGGCGGAAAGAACGTAAGAGCCAAGGGAAGGGTAGGACTCCTTACAACGTGATCCTCCAGACACAAAATGGCCTGGATATCCATGACAACACAGTGTCTGACACTACCTACACAAGATCATCATAATAGAAGGAAAAGATCATTACATCAAAGAGAGACTGATTGAGAGGGGGAGGGGATATGATGGAGAGTAGAGTTTAAAAGGGGAAAGTGTGGGGGGGTATTACCATGGGATATTGTTTACAATCATGGAAGTTGCTCATAAAAAAATTAAAATAAAAAAAAACTCTGAGGGAGCTGGGGGCATGGCTCAGAGGTAGAGCACTTGTCTAGAATCCACAGTGAGGGGCTGGGGCCGTGGCTCAGAGGTAGAGCACTTGTCTAGAATCCACAGTGAGGGGCTGGGGGCGTGGCTCAGAGGTAGAGCACTTGTCTAGAATCCACAGTGAGGGGCTAGGGGCGTGGCTCAGAGGTAGAGCACTTGTCTAGAATCCACAGTGAGGGGCTGGGGGTGTGGCTCAGAGGTAGAGCACTTGTCTAGGATCCACAGTGAGGGGCTGGGGGCGTGGCTCAGAGGTAGAGCACTTGTCTAGAATCCACAGTGAGGGGCTGGGGGCGTGGCTCAGAGGTAGAGCACTTGTCTAGGATCCACAGTGAGGGGCTGGGGGCATTGCTCAGTGGTAGAGCACTTGTCTAGAGTCCACAGTGAGGGGCTGGGGGCGTGACTCAGAGGTAGAACCCTTGTCTAGGATCCACAGTGAGGGGCTGGGGGCGTGGCTCCGTGGTAGAGCACTTGTTCAGTAGGTGTTACTTCCTGATTTTCATCCCCAACACTACATACAAATAAATCCCTGTCCGTTTAGTTGTGAAGTCCAGCTCCCAATCCCCTACTTCTCCTGTGACAGGCAAGCTTCCACTTTGCGTGGACTTACCTATTCTGAACACTGCATAGAAAAATCATAGCTGTGGGCTGGAGAGATGGCTCAGCTGTAAGGCACTTGCCTGCAAAGGCTAATGACCAACGTTCAATTCCCTAGTACCTACATAAAGCCAGAGGCATAAATAGCTCATCCATTTTGAGTTCCTTTGCAGTGACTAGAGGCCCTGGCATGCCCATTCTCTCTCTCTCTCTCTCTGCTTTCAAATAAATAAATAATATGTTTTAAAAACCTGCCAGGCGTGGTGGCGCATGCCTTTAATCCCAGCACTTGGGAGGCAGAGGTAGGAGGATCGCTGTGAGTTCGAGGCCACCCTGAGACTACATAATGAATTCCAGGACAGCCTGGGCTAGAGTGAGACTCTACCTTGGGGAAAAAAAAAAAAATCACACTTGTGGCCTTCAGTTGCCAGCTTCTGTTACTGAGCCCAAGTTGCAAGGATCAACCGTTTCAGCATCTCTGTCTCTCGCACATGGTATTTGCAAACCTCGGTGTGGGCATGACCCAGCCATGTCCAATGCGTGTTCCTGAGCAAACCAGAATCGAAACCCTTGAAAGAGAGCCGGGCGTGGGGGCGCGCGCCTTTAATCCCAGCACTCGGGAGGCAGAGGTAGGACCGCTGTAAGTTCAAGACCACCCTGAAACACCATGGGCCTGACAGCAGCGGCCTCAGGACAGTGGGGACCTGGATCCAGTCCTGCTTCCATGAGTGGTCAGGAGTACCCATCCCCTGACCCTGTGCCGCAGGGTGAACCCTGCACCCGGCTCGCCCCCTGGCACCTTGAGGTTGTGCCCGTCGAAGGGCAGAGAGCCGCTGACGAGGGTGTAGAGGATGACTCCCAGGCTCCATATGTCCACCTCCGGCCCGTCGTACTTCTTGCCCTGGAAGAGCTCCGGCGCGGCGTAAGGGGGACTCCCGCAGAACGTGTCCAGCTTGGAGCCCAGCGTAAACTCATTGCTGAAGCCAAAGTCGGCGATTTTGATGTTGGCCTCGGCGTCCAGCAACAGGTTCTCGGCCTGGGGGCGAGAGGAAGAGGGCGGGCACGGGGTCTCACTGTGGAGCCCACACTGGCTTTCCACTGATCATCCTTGTGCCTCAGCCGCACGCTGCTGAAATTACAGGTATGTGCCATGACGCCCAACTCGGTGTGCCCCCCCTTTTTTTTGTTGGTGTGTGTGTGTTTGTTAGTGTGTGCATGTGGGTTCATGAGTGTGCAGTGCATTACGTGGGTACTGGGGAATCGAACCTGGGTCCTTTGACTTTGCAGACAAGCGCCTTAACTGCTGAGCCATGTCTTCAGCCTGTGCCTTCTACCTTGTTTTGAGTCAGGGTCTCTTGTTTAGCAGGCTAGCTGGGCTACGGGCTTCTGGTCAATTCTGTCTCCACCTCCCTTCTCACTTGAGGGGCACTGAGGTTACAGAAGCAAGGGGCTACAGGCATCTGGCTCACAAGAGTGCTGGCGACCCCAAACTCAGGTGCTCTCCTCTCACGCAGCATGCGTTTTACCACTGAGCCATTTCCCCAGTCTCTGTGTGACCTTTGACAATAACATTACCTCTCTGTACCCCCCAGTTCCTCACCCATGAAGTGGAAATATCACTGTAGGGTGGTAGGAAAGGAGCTGATCTCCATATAAGGCCTAGAATGGCATTCTGTACCCAGTGAGAACTAATGTAAAATTACGATAACTCCATGGTATCTGCAGATCTGGGTAATCGGGCAAATTTTTGCATTTCGGTTTTCCTAACAAAAAATAAATACATAAGATTAAGCCAGGCGTGGTGGTGCATGCTTTTAATCCCAGCACTCAGGAGGCAGATAGATCACCGTGAGTTCGAGGCCAGCCTGAAAGTACACTGTGAATTCCAGGTCAGCCTGGGCTAGAGTGAGACCCTACCTCGAAAACCAAACAAACAAGTAAAATATATATATATATATATATATATATATATGGTGTAGCGGTATGGCTCAGTGTTAGAGGGCTTGCTTAGTATGCACAAGCCTTAGGTTCCATCCCAGGGCTATAAAAAAAAAAAAATTAGGGCTGGAGAAATGGCTTACCAGTTAAGGTGCTTCTCTACAAAGTCTAAGGACCCAGGTTCAATTCTCCAGTATTCACATAAGCCAGACGCACAAGGTGGCGCATGCATCAGGAGTTCATTTGCCCTGGCTAGAGGCCCTGGCCCTCTCATTTTTCTCTACCTGCCTCTCTCTCTCTCTCTCTCAAATAAATAAAATATTAAAAAATTGAAATAGGGACTGGAGAGATGGGTTAGTGGTTAAGGCACTTGCCTGCAAAGCTTAAGGACTCAGGTTCAATTCCCCAGGACCCACGTATGCAGCTGCACACGGTGGCCCGTGTATGTGGAGTTTGTTTGCAGTGCCTACAGGCCCTGGTGTGCCCATTCTTTCTCTCTACCTGCCTCTCCCTCTCTCTCAATAAATAAATAAAATAAAATTAAAAAATAATAGTAAACTATAAATAAACAGATTGCTGAAGAATCACAGAAATAAAAAAGAATACTTCTATTTATTACACACCTACCATAGGTTAGGTTTTGTAGACCACTGATAGGAGAGATCATAAAATAAGTGGCTGAGAGAACAGGTTTTTTTTAAAAAATATTTTTTATTTACTTAATAAATAAAATTTATTTATTTAACCACTAAGCCATCTCTCCAGCCCTGAGAGTACAGGTTTTATCGAGGCATGGTGATGTACGCCTGTAATTCCAGCTCTTAGAATAACAGATGTGGGAGGATCAGAAGTTCAAGGTCATCCTCAGCTACCTAAGGAATTTGAGGCCAGCCTGTACTATATGCGACCCTGCCTTGGGAAAAAAAAGAAATGCAGATTTCAAAAGCTGAGCCGGGTGGGACATGCCTGTAATTCCAGTACCTGGGAGGCTGATGCAGGAGGATTGCTGCAAGTTTGAGGCCAACCTGGGCTGCCTAGCCTAGTGAGTGCCAGGGATGCGGAATGAGACCGTTTCACAAAAGCCAGAGTAAAGGGCTGGAGAGATGGCTCAGTGGTTAAGGCACTTGCCTGCAAGGCCTAAAAAGCCAAGTTCGATTCCCAAGTACCCAAGTAAAGCCAGCTGCACAGTGGCACATGTCTCTGGAGTTTGTTCGTAGAAAGCTGAAGGCTCTATGCCCATTCTCTCTTGTCTTCTCTATTTGAATATGAGTAAGTAAAAAGCCACAGTACAGGTTCTAGAAGATTCCTATCACTCTACTCACTTGTTCCGTGTTTGGGTGGGTTATGATACCTCCCAGAGCCTCTGTTTCCCTGTGTGTACACTAGGGAACTCAAATCACCTAGCATGTGTGTGTGTGTGGGGGGGAGGTGAAACATCACATGCTCACATTAGCTGCTCAAATGTGCCCCAACATTCAATGGATGCTTCATACTGCTATAAGGTTCTATTTTAAAAAAATTTTTTTTTTTATTAATTTATTTATAGTTTTTCATTTTTCTGAGGTAGGGTCTCACTCTAGCTCAGGCTGACCTGGAATTCACTATGTAGTCTCAGGGTGACCTCAAACTCACGGGGATCCTCCTTCCTCTGCCTCCCGAGCGCTGGGATTAAAGGCGTGCACCACCATGCCCGGCCATTATTTTATTTTTACTCATTTTATTATTATTATTTTTTGAGGCAAGCCCAACAGACTGGCCTTTTTTTTTTTTTTTTCTTTTTTTAATGCATGAGAGTGAGAGCAAGAGCCAAGAGTGAGAATGAGAGAGAAAGACAGAATTAGTCTGTCAAGGCATCCAGCCACTACAGTCGAACTCCAGACACATTTGCCACCTTATGCGGATGTATGGCCTTGCACTTCTGTGTTGCCTTGTATATCTAGCTTACATGGGATCTGGAGAGTCAAACATAGGTCCTTAGGCTTTGCAGGCAAGTGCCTAAACGCTAAGCCATCTTCTAGCCCCTTTTTTATTTTTATTTTTTAAATTTATTTTTGTTTCTGTTTATTTATTTATTTGAGAGTGACAGACAGAGACAGAAAGGCAGAGAGAGAGAGAGACAGAGAGAGAATGGTCACACCAGGGCCTCCAGCCACTGCAAACAAACTCCAGATGCGTGCACCCCCTTGTGCATCTGGCTTACGTGGGTCCTGGGGAATTGAACCTGGGTCCTTTGGCTTTGCAGGTAAGCACCTTAACCATTAAGCCATTTCTCCAGCCCAATAAATAAAGTATTTTATTTACTTATTTACCTAAAACAATGGAAACAACCCTGATCCTGAGCCAGTGAGCCACAGAAGGGTGACTCTATAAAGGCCCCCACCCAGCACCCAGGAAGTAGGCATAAACAGTAACAACTGAGGCTGCTCATTTCAGAGCCAGCTCATCTGTCTGGTCGTCAGTTTCTGTGGTTCTCATTAAGTGGGGGTGAAGGACAGGAGTCTGTCCAAGCAGCCACTTGAGAGGGTGTCCAGCTCAGCTGTAGCAGGTGGCTGGGTCTGTGGGTCCCTCTTCCAGACTGGGCCAGCGCTGGTTTGGTAACCCTCTCTTCACTGTCCTCCACTAAGACCCTGGGACTCGTACGACTTCCGCCACAGTGACAGGTTCCTGAAAGGTCTCATGTCTGACAGACCCCAAGGCTCTGTAGGCTTAAGGACTTGACTCCTTAGAACATCCTGAAGTCCGCCTCCAGCTCCCATGTAGCCATCCAGGGTCACGCAAGCACAATTCTCTCTGCATCGTCCCCTCCCCTGACCCTCACTTTGCTTCGGCCACACACAAACTTGGGAAGGAACCAGGGCTCTAAGTGGTCCAGGGGGAGCAGGAGAAACAGGGGAGCCAAGGGATGAGGGGCAGGGTGGGGTCCCCAAGATGGGGAGGGCTTACCTTCAGATCCCTGTGTACAATGTTCTTCTGGTGACAGTAGTGCACAGCTGACACAATCTGGGGGGGTGGGGGGAAGGGGAGTTACATGTGGCCCCCCAAAGCCCTTCGTGTCCCTCGGTGGCCCATGAAGTCATTCACAGCTGACCCTAATACCCCAGACCTGCCTTATGCACAGTCTAGGGTCCTGAAGATACACAGCCTCACAAGACAGACATCCAGAGACCAGGTAGAGAAACAACTGCCCCCCCCCCCCGACACACACCTGACACGGACACTCCCACATCCATGGGCAGAGCATCATCACAAGGGACAAGCTACCCAAAACTTTTCTGAGACCTCCATAGGAACGGACCAGGCATGAAAATAAGGGTCATCAAGATTACAGCTCACGACGGGCGCGGTGGCGCACGCCTTTAATCCCGGCACTCGGGAGGCAGAGGTAGGAGGATCGCCGTGAGTTCGAGGCCACCCTGAGACTACATAGTGTGAATTCCAGATCAGCGTGGGCTAGAGTGAGACCTTACCTTGAATCACCAAAATATAAAAATAAAAAATTACAGCTCGCTTTCCTGGGAGATGAGACAGGACTTGGAAGGTCTCTAAAGGGAACACGTATGCTCACAGGGCACCACAACACCACACACAGACAATCACACTTACTCAGCACACACCTGGGCCTCACCCCTCACCAACCCCGGCTTCCCACCAGCGTGGTTTTTCTCCTCTGTACAGTGGCACTATTACCTGCCAACTTCCACGCTCCTCCCCTCCCCCCCACACCTGCACACCAGCAGCAGCCACGCCTTCTGACTCACACTTGACACACCTACCCTCAGGCACCAACAAGCATTTTCTCATGCATCTTCTCATGTTTCTAAAGACTTATTTTTACTTATTTATCGGAGGGAGAGAGAAGGAGAGAACAGGCGCACCAGGGCCTCCAGCCACTGCAAGCGAACTGCAGACACATGTGCCACCATGTGCATCTGGCTTACATGGGACCTGGAGAACTGAACCTGGGTTCTTAGGCTTCACAGGCAAGTGCCTTAACTGCTAAGCCATCTCTCCAGCCCTTGTTTTTAATTTCTTTGTATTTCCATCAGGCTTTTGAGTAGCCGGGGCTGCCTCATAAGGTGGTCAAATGACCCTGATCCTCCTGCCGCCATCTCTGGCCCTTTCTCTGAGCTCACAGGCCTTGGCACGTTTTCACACTGGTTCTGCCACCCACACGCCTCTGCACCGGGGCCTCGTACCTGCACACCCACCCCTCCATCCCCTGCACACCTGGGATCCTCGAGGCCCCAACTCTCCAGAGCGCCTCACACCTGGGTGTGTCCAGGACACCAGGGAGGGGTTCTGCACCCTCCCAGGACGGCTCCCCAGGGAGCCAGATGCGGGGGGGGGGGAGCCCCAGCCCAGGTCTTACCTGTCGGAACTTGGCCCGGGCCTCCTTCTCCTTCATGCGGCCGTGTGACACGAGGTAGTCAAAAACTTCCCCTGCAGACAGAGGCCAAGTGGGGTCAAGGCCAGGGGCGGGGGGGGGGGGGACGGAGATGGGGGTGCAAGGCGGGGCGCAGGGGCAGGGCCTCACCAGCACTTGCATATTCCATCACCAGGTACAGTGTCTTCTCAGTCTCGATTACCTCGAAGAGCTTCACTGCCAACATGGGGGAGGGGAGGGCACTGGTGAGGTGGCAAGGGACGTCCCCTCCACCCTCCACCCAGACTCAGTAGCTATGCGGATATGCCAATCATCACCGCTCCCCGCCCCACACACATACTCAGGAACCCTCGGGCTGGAGAGATGGCTTAGCGGGTAAGGCGTTTGCCTGCAAAGCCAAAGGACCTCCAGAGGTTCGATTCCCCAGGACCCACGTAAGCCAGATGCACAAGGGGGTGCATGCATCTGGAGTTTTGTTTGCAGTGGCTGGAGGCTCTGGTGTGCCCATTCTCTTCCTCTCTCTGCCTCTTTCTCTCTCAAATAAATAAATTAATTAATTAAAAAAAAGAGGGCTGGAAGGATGGCTTAGCGGCAAAGGCGTCTGCCTGCAAACCGAAGGACCCAAGTTTGATTCTCCAGGACCCACATAAGCCAGATGCACAAGGGGGTGCATGTGTCTGGAGTTCGTTGGCAGTGGCTGGAGGCCCTGGAGCACCCATTCTCTCTCTCTCTCCCTTTTTCTCTGTCAAATAAATAGATAAAACGAACCCTCAATGGCTCCCTGGCAGTGGCCAGATTTCCCAAGCCGCTCAGCCCCCACCCCCACTCCTTTCTCACCCTTCCCACACAAGAACATGGGCTCAGTGGAGCCGGGGGTCTGTCTGTGTCTGCCTATTCCTCCCTGTGTCCCCAGCACCTAGCACACAGCAGCTATGCCTTTGTTTGTTTCAAGGTAGGGTCTCACTCTAACCCAGGCTGACCTGGAACTCATTCTGTGGTCCAAGGCTGGCCTCAAACTCATGGCGATCCTCCTACCTCTGCCTCCTGGGTGCTGGGATTTTAAAAGCACATGTCACCAGGCTTGGTCTCGGCCATTTTTCTTTTCTTTTCTTTTTTTTTTTAAATATATTTTTATTTATTTTTTTTGCTGTTTTTTCGAGGTCGGGTCTCACTCTGGTCTAGGCTGACCTGAAATTCACTATGTAGTCTCAGGGTGGCCTCGAACTCTCGGCAATCCTCCCACCTCTGCCTCCCAAGTGCTGGGATTAAAGGCCTGCGCCACCACGCCCAGGCATATTTTTATTTATTTAAGAGAGAGAAAGAGGTAGAGAGAGAGGGAGAGAATGGGCACTCCAGGGCCTCCAGCCACTGCAAACGAACTCCAGACGCACGTGCCCCCTTGTGCATCTGGCTTATGTGGGTCCTGGAGAATTGAACCAGGATCCTTTGGCTTTGCAGGCAAATGCCTTAACCACTAAGCCATTTCTCCAGCCCTCAGCCATTTTTCTTGAGAACAAAGTCTCACTGTGTAGCTGAGCTTGATCTGACACATATACTATGTAGCCCAGGTTGGCTTTTAAATTGCAATACTCCTGCTGGGATTAAAGGTGTGCACCACCATGCCTGGCTCTATGTAGTATTTACTGGGTTAAAAACAATGTGGGCTGGAGGGCTGGAGAGATGGCTTAGCAGTTAAGCGCTTGCCTGTGAACCCTAAGGACCCCGGTTCGAGGCTTGATTCCCCAGGACCCATGTTAGCCAGATGTACAAGGGGGCGCACGTGTCTGGTGTTCCTTTGCAGAGGCTGGAAGCCCTGGCACGCGCCCATTCTCGCTCTCTCTCTCTATCTGGCTCTTTCTCTCTCAAATAAATAAATAAAAATGAACACAAAGGTGCTTAAAAAATAAGTCTTTAAAAAAATTTTAAAAAAATGTGGGCTGGAGAGATGGCTTAGTGGTTAAGGCGCTTGCCTGTGAAGCCTAAGGACTCATGCTCAACTCTCCAGATTCCACGTAAGCCAGATGTGCAAGACTGCAAATGTGCACTAGATGGCACACGCGTGTGGAGTTCCACTACAGTGGCTGGAGGCCCTGGTGCACCAATTCTCTTATCTCAAAAAAAAAAAAAAAAAAAAATGTGGCGCATGCCTTTAATCCCAGCACTTGGGAGGCAGAGGTTGGAGGATCACCATGAGTTCAAGGCCACCCTGAGACTACATAGTGAATTCGAGGTCAGCGTGAGCTAGAGTGAGACCCTACCTCAAAAAATTGAAAAAACAAAACAAAACAAAACAAAAACTGGTGGGCTGGAGAGATGGCTTAGCGGTTAGGTGCTTGCCTGTGAAGCCTAAGCACCACGGTTCGAGGCTTGATTCCCCAGTACCCACATAAGCCAGATGCACAAGGTGGCGCATGTATCTGGAGTTTGTTTGCAGTGACTGGAAGCCCTGGTGTGCCCATTCTCTATCTATCTGCCTCTTTCTCTCTCTGTCTGTCTGTTGCTCTCAAATAACTAAAAATAAACAAAAAATAAAAACATTTAAAAAAGGGGGGGGGGGGAGCTGGGCTGGAGAGATAGCTTACTGGTTAAGGCACTTGCCTATGAAGCCTAAGGAACCAGTTCAATTTGCCAGTACCCACGTAAGCCAGGTGCATAAGGTGGTGCATGCATTTGGAGTTCACTTGCAATGTCTAGAGGCCATGGTACGCCTATCCTCCCTTTCCGCCTCTCCCTCTATCTCTCAAATAAATACAATGTTAGGGCTGGAAAGAAGGCTTAGTGATTAAGGTGTTTGCCTGCAAAGCCAAAGGATCCTGGTTTGATTCTCCAGGACCCACATAAGCCAGATGCACAAGGGGGCGCATGCGTCTGGAGTTCGTTTGCGGTGGATGGAGGCCCTGGTGTGCCCATTCTCTCTCTCTTTCTCTCTCTCTGCCTCTTTGTCTATCTCAAATAAATAACTAAATAATATATTTTTAAAAATAAAAAAACTATTTTAAAAAACTGCTGCTATTAGATGCAGGTCAGTCTAAACTTTGCTCCTCTCAGAAAACACTCCTCTACCTACAGATAACGACAGTGACCACGGTGGCTCAGATAAAGTGGTAGGTCACACTCCACACAGCTTAGCCTTGAGTGACATGTATCAGATGCAGAACCTTCTCCGACCCTCACAGTGACCTTGAAACATATATCCTCACTCCAGGAGAGAAAACAGAGGCACAGAGAAGTGAAGTGACTTGTTTGAAGTCACATGCGGTGATACCACTTTGAGTAACTCGGTCACTAACTGTCAGTCACGGGTCCCCTGGTCCCTGACTCTCCTCCTGCACGAGGGCCTTGTCTCTGAGCTGGCTCCCGTCCCCTCCTCACCGATGTTGGGGTGGTTGAGACCCTTCATGATGCGAACTTCTCGGAACAGCTGGGAGAAGTCAAAAAAAAAAAAAGACAGGTGTGAAGGAGAGTGACCAGGAGGTTGCCGGCACCTTCTGACGAGCTCCCCCACCTCCCCTTTCTGGGGCTCACCTTCTGCAGGCTGCTGGGGTTCAGTTGGGTCTTATCAATGATTTTGATGGCAACCTAGAGGCGGAAGAAGGGAAGAAAGAGAAAGCGAGAATGGTCAAGATAACCTTGGCCTGGGAGACGGACATGTCTCCAGCTCAGATCACTCAAGACACCCTCCCCCTTCCCTCTCACCAAAGAGCGTGCAATTTGGGTGATTCCTACTAGATTGGGGAAACCTGGGCCTCAAGACCTTTGCACATACAATTTCCCCATATCTGGTCCCACCCTTACTTCTGCAGGGAAATTATCTCCTATTCCATGAGAAGAGGCCAGCATAGGCTCCATGAGATGCTGTCTCAAAATAAAAATAAATAAATACAAATAACACCAGGGGCTGGAGAGATGGCTTAGCAGTTAAGTGCTTGCATGTGAAGCCTAAGGACCCCGGTTGAAGGAGGCTCGATTCCCCAGGACCCATGTAAGGCAGAAGCACAAGGTGGAGCATGCATCTGGAGTTCGTTTGCAGTGGCTGGAGGCCCTGGCGTGCCCATTCTCTCTCTCTCTCTGCCTCTTTCTCTGTCAGCCACTCTCAAATAAAAAATAAAAAGCTGAAAGAAGCCAGGTGTGGTGGCGCACACCTTTAATCTCATAACTAGGGAGGTAGAGGTAGCAGAATCGCCATGAGTTCAAGGCCATCCTGAGACTACATAGTAAATTTCAGGTTAAGCCTGGGCTGGAGCGAGACCCTACGTTGAAAAAACAAAAAGGAATAAAAGAAAAGCCAGGCGTGGTGGCACATGCCTTTACTCCCAGCATTCAGGAGGCAGAGGTATGAGAATTGCTGTGAGTTCGAGGCCACCCTGAGACTACATAGTGAATTCCAGGTCAGCTTGGACTCGAGTGAGACTCTATCTCGAAAAAAATAAAAAGAAAGAAAGAGAAAGAAACCTCTGGAAGCATGAAAGAGATTCACATATGGGGAACAGCATGTTCTTTGTGGGGGAACGGGTCCCTCAGCTTTCCTCAGATTCTCACGAAGGGATTTTTAAAAAATTTTGTCAGACACTTTTCATGCCAGTATCGAGACGATCATATGGTTTCTTTCCTTTAATCTGTGAATGTGACGAAGCATGAATAAATTGTCAAGTGGAAGAGAACTCTGCCTTCCTGGAGTAAGTCGGCTCTGTCGCCACATGGCCGGCTTCAAAGCATTTTCCAGACCCTACTTGCCAATAATATTCTGTTTAAGAATTTTGGGGTTTGGACAACATAGGAAGACCCCATCTCAAAGTATGCTTGTTTGTTTGTTTTCCTGAGGTAGGGTCTCACTCTAGCCCAGGCTGACCTGGAATTCACTATGTAGTCTCAGGCTGGCCTTGAACTTGTGGTGATCCTCCTACCTCTGCCTCTCAAGTGCTGGGATTAAAGGCATGCACCCCCCCCCCCACCTGGCCAAAACAAAGTTTTTAAAAAAATGTTTATTAGGGCTGGAGAGATGGCTTAGCGGTTAAGCGCTTGCCTGTGAAGCCTAAGGACCCCGGTTCGAGGCTCAATTCCCCAGGACCCACGTTAGTCAGATGCACAAGGGGGCGTATGCATCTGGAGTTCATTTGCAGTGGCTGGAGGCCCTGGCGCGCCCATTCTCTCTCTCTCATCTACCTCTTCTCTCTCTGTCACTTTCAAATAAATAAATAAAAATAAAAATAAATGTTTATTGTTATTATTAACAAGATGTTTCATATGGACACATCCTGTGTGGGTACCCTCTTTTCCCTGGTCCCTGCCCCCCATTCCACTGGGTACCCTTCTCAGTGGGGTTGCAGGTATACCCCATGGGGTTGTGGGTTATGCATTGTGACAGCAGCAGCCAGATATTTTTGGGGGGAGGGAATGCCTCTGGGCATGATGTCTCAACTTGTGGCTCCTACAATCTTCCCGCCCACTCTTCTGCAAAATTCCCTGAGCTGTGGTGGGTGAGTTTTAAGTCTACTTCAGTGATGAGCTCTTAGGAACCTCTGGATCTCTGCTTTGGTAGGTGTTGAGGGTCCTCAGGGTCTGTCTCCTTCACCCTGGCGCTGATTATCAGGTTCAGCATGGAAGCAGCACTCCTGCTCGTCTCCCCGATTCCTCTGTGATCTCAGCTGTGGCTTGGCTGAAGTGCGAGAGGTGGTTTATCTCCTCCCGTCTCACTACCTTTGGGACCACGGAACTGGGAGGAGCTTTTAAAATAAAGTTTTTTTAAAAATAATTTATTTTAATTAATTTATTTATTTGAGAATGACAGAGAGACAGAGAGAGACAGAGACAGAGAATGGGTGCACCAGGGCCTCCAGCCACACTGCCAACGAACTCCAGATACATGCGCCACCTTATGCATGTGGCTTATGTGGGTACTGGGAAATCGAGCCTCAAACCAGGGTGCTTAGGCTTCACAGGCAAGCGTTTAACCACTAAGCCACTTCTCCAGCCCCCCCCCCTTTCTTTCCATAGTAGGGTCTCACTTTAGCCTAGGCTGACCTGGAACTAACTCTGTAGTCCTAAGCTGGTCTCGAAATCACAGCATTCCTTCTACCTCTGTCTCCAGAGTGCTGGGTTTAAAGGGGTGTGCCACCATACCAAGCAAAATCAAGTTTTTGGGTTTTTTTTAATTTGTTTTATTTTTCAAGGTAGGGTCTCTGGCCCAGGCTGACCTGGAATTCACTCTGCAGTCTCAGGATGGCCTCAAACTCACGGCAATCCTCCTACCTCTTCCTCCTGAGTGCTGGGATCAAAGGCAAGCGCCACCACGCCCTGTACTTTTTTAAAAAGTATTTTTATTTATTACTTCTTTGCAAGCAGAGATAGACAGAAGAGAGACAGAATGGGCACGCCTGGGCATCCAGCCACTGCAAACCCGAGACACATGAGCCACTTTGTGCATCTGGCTTTCTTTTTAAGGGACCTTGTAGCTATAGCTAGTGTCGGGGTCAGAACCCAGATCTGAGGCAATGGCAGACAAGGACTCTACTGGTGAGCCATGGCCCTAGCCCCTTACTGGTGGATTCTAGTCAAGATCTGAGTTCTTGCTCTTGTGAATAAATCACTACATAAAAGTAGTGGGGTATGGGCTGGAAAGATGACTTAGCAGTTAAGGTGTTTGCCTGCAAAACCTCAGGACCCAGTACCCACATAAGCCAGATGATGGCGTTTGTGACTGGAGTTCATCTGCAGTAGCTAGAGGCCCTGGCGGACCCATTCTCTGTCTCTCTGCCTGCCTCTCTCAAATAAATAAATACATAAAAAAATATATATATATATTTTAAAGTAGTCAGGGCTGGAGAGATGGCCTAGCGGTTAAGTGCTTGCCTGTGAAGCCTAAGGACCCCGGTTCAAGGATCGATTCTCCAGGGCCCACATTAGCCAGATGCACAAGGGGGCGCACGTGTCTGGAGTTTGTTTGCAGTGGATGGAGGCCCTGGAGTGTCCCATTCTCTCTCTCTCTCTCTCTCTTGACTCTTTCTCTGTCTGTCACTCTCAAATAAATAAAAATAACAACAACAAAAAAGAGTAGTCAAGGTTGGATAGATGGCTTGGTAGTTAAGGCACTTGCCTGCAAAGCCAAAGGACCCAGGTTCGATTCCCCAGGACCCACGTAAGCCAGATGCACAAGGGGTCACATACGTCTGGAGTTCATTTGCAGTGGCTGAAAGCCCTGACATGCCCATTCTCTCTTATCTGCCTCTTTCCCTTAAATAAATGAATAAATTTATTATTTTTTAATATTTTTGTTTATTTTTAATTTATTTATTTGAGAGCGACAGAAAGAGAGAGAGAGAGAGAGAGAGAAACAGGCAGATAGAGAATGGGCATGCCAGGGCCTCCAGCTACTGCAAACAAACTCCAGATGAATGCGCCACCTTGTGCATCTGGCTCACATGGGTCCTAGGGAATTGAGCCTCGAGCCAGGGTCCTCAGGCTTCACAGGCAAGCGCTTAACTGCTAAGCCATCTCTCCAACCCAAATAAGATTATTTTAAAAAAATAGTCAGGCAATGTTCGGCATGATAGCATACCTTTGATTTCAGCACTCAGGAAGCAGAGGTAGGAGGATCACCATGAGTTCAAGGCCACCCTGAGACTACATAGTGAATAACATGTCAGCTTGGGCTAGAGCGAGATCCTACCTCAGGGGAAAAAAAAGCGGGGGGGGGGGGGAGGTCATGGTGGACACATGCAATTATGGTACTCTGGAGGCTGAGGAAGGAGGATGAAGAGTTTGAGGTCAGCCGGGGTCACAGAGGGACACTTACAATAATAAATAATAACAAAAGGAGGGTGCGGGCTGGAGAGATGGCTTAGCAGTTAAGGCACTTGCCTGCGAAGCCTGAGGACCCAGGATTGGTAAGCCAGAGGCATCCAGCCACTACAAGAGCACAAGGCCATGCATATGCACAGGGTGGCACACACGCCTGGCGTTCAATTGTAGTGGCTAGAGGCCCTAGCAAGCCAATGCCCCCCCTCTTTTTTTTTAAAGAAGAGTGGAGCCGGGAGTGGTGGTGCACACCTTTAATCCCAGCACTCGGGAGGCAGAGGTAGGAGGATTGCTGTGAGTTCAAGGCCACTCTGAGACTCCATAGTGAATTCCAGGTCAACCCGGGCTACAGCGAGACCTTATCTTGAAACCCCCCCCCCCAGAAAAAAAATTAAAATTAAAAAAAAAATTAAAAGAAGAATGGAACATTTGCTTTAGTCTCTGGAAAACTGGCATGAGATTTGAACATTTAGTAGAATTTGCATCTAAAACCTTCACGACCCAGTGCTACTTGGCATATGTCATGGACTGCCCAGTGGTATGAGAAAGGTCAGTCACTTTTCCTCAAGCGTTTTATTTTTGTTGTTTTTTTTTTTTAAATTTTATTTATTTATTTTTGTAAGTGTTTTCTTTTTGGAGCCAGGTCTCAGGTAGCCCAGGTTAACCCTGAAATCTTTTATTTATTTATTTATTTTTGGTTTTTCGAAGTAGGGTCTCACTCCCGCCCAGGCTGACCTGGAATTCACTATGGAGCCTCAGGGTGGCCTTGAACTCACAGTGATCCTCCTACCTCTGCCTCCCAAGTACTGGGATTAAAGGCGTGCGCCACCATGCTTGGCTCTTTTTTTTTTTTTTAAGCGAGACAGCGAGAGCAAGAGTGAGAGTGAGAAAGTGAGAGAGAGAGAATTGGCGTGCCAGGGCCTCCAGCCACTGCAATCAAACTCCAGATGCAGCGCCACCTTGTGAGCAAGTGCAACCTTGCGCATGCATCACCTTGTGTGTCTGCCATACATGAGACCTGGAGAGTAGAACATGAAGTTTTAGGCTTCACAGGCAAGTGCCCTTAACTGCTACACCATCTCTCTAGGCCTTGAACTCTTACTATTTATTTATTTATTTATTTATTTCAGGGAAAGAAAGAGAATGGGCACGCCAGGGCCTTCAGCCACTGCAAACAAACTTCAGACACATGCACCATTTTGTGCGTGTGACCTTACATTGGTACTGGGTATTCAAATCTGGGTCATTTGCAGGCAAACGCCTTAATTGCTAAGCCATCTCTCTAGCTCTTGAACTTTTTTTTTTTCATTTTTCAACGTAGGGTCTCACTCTAGCCCAGACTAACCTGGAATTCACTATGTAGTCTCAGGGTGGCCTCGAACTCATGACGATCCTCCTACCTCTGGCTCCCAAGTGCTGGGATTAACGAGGTGCACCACCATACCTAGCTCAACTCTTTTCTTTAAAACAAATTTATTTATTGGGCTGAAGAGATGGCTTATCAGTTAAGGCGCTTGCCTGCAAAGCCTAAGGACCCATGTTCGACTCTCCAGATCCCACGTAAGTCAGATGCACAAAGGTGAAGTAAGTGCAACTTCACACATGCCCACTAGGTGGTGCAAGTGACTGGAGTTTGATTTCAGCCTGCTGAGGCCCTGGCCCAGCAATTCTCTCTCTCTCCAAAATAAAATTAAAATTAAAAAATTATTTATTGTCAGGCATGGTGATGCATGCCTTTAATCCCAGCACTCAGAAGGCAGAGATAGGAGGATCACCGTGAGTTCGAGGCCACTGTGAGACTACATACTGAATTCCAGGTCAGCCTGGACCAGAGTGAGACCCTACCTCAAAAAACCAAAAGAAAGAAAAAGAACAAACAATGTATGCTGGGCGTGGTGATGCACACCTTTAATCCCAACATTCGGGAGGCAGAGGTAGGAGGATCACCATGAGTTCACGGCCACCCAGAGACTACACACGGAATTCCAGGTCAGCCTGGGCTGGAGTGAGAAAGTACTTTGAACAACCCCTCCCCCCAAAAAAACAACAACAACAATATATAGGGTTGGAGAGATGGCTCAGTGTTTAAAACATTTGCCTGCGAAGTACCCAGGTTCAATTTCCCAGGACCCATGTAAGCCAGATGCACAGGGTGGTGCATTCAACTGGAGTTCGTCTGCAGTGATTGGAGACCCTGGCGTGCCCATTCTCTCTCATTCTCTGCCTCTTCCTCTCTCTCTCTCTCTCAAATAAAGAACCCAAAAAAAATATTTTAAAACACACTATGTGCAATTTATTTACTTATTTGAGAAAGAGAGAAAGTACGGGTATGTCAGGGCTACTGCCACTGCAAATGAATTCCAGATGGACGTACCACTTTGTGCATCAGGTATTACTTGGATACTGGGGAACCGAGCCCAGGCCACTGGGCTACCGCCATCCACTGAGCCACCTCTCCAGCCCTAACCTTGCGCTCTTGACCATCCTCCTTCCACCTCCCCAGTGTTGGAAAGTACAGACAGGACCCACCTAGTTGGAGGTCTCTTGGCTTCATAAGCAGTGTTTTTTGTTGTTGTTGCTGTTGTTTTTTTGTTTCGAGGTAGGGTCTCACTCTAGCCAGGCTGACCTGGAGTTCACAATGGAGTTTCAGGGTGGCTTTGAACTCACGGCGATCCTCCTACCTCTGCCTCCCGAGTGAGTGCTGGGATTAAAGGCGTGCGCCACCACGCCTGGCTGTTTGTTTGTTTTTTGAGGTAGGGTCTTGCTCTAGCTCATGCTGACCTAGAATTCACCATGTAGTCTCAGGGTGGCCTTGAACTCACGGCGATCCTCCTACCTCTGCCTCCCGAGTGCTGGGATTAAAGGTGTGCGCCACCACGCCTGGCTACATCGGCAGTTTCGCACGGGCTCTTTCTCTACTGTGGCTACACTCAGCGCAGCTGTCCCCTCAGGAAGGAAGTGGGAAAGTGCAACCGTAATTGAGAAATTTTAATAAAAATGGTGTGTTCACCAGACCACCGGACAGATTCTAGAAGCCAGAGCCCACCATTAAAACAGGGGGTTGGGACTGGGCGTGATGGTGCACACCTTTAATCCCAGCACTCGGGAGGCAGAGGTAGGAGGATCGCCATGAGTTCAAAGCCACCCTGAGACTACCTAGTGAATTCCAAGTCAGCCTGGGGTAGAGTGAGACCCTACCTTGAAAAAAAAAACAAATGAAATAAAAATGGTGAGGTGGGGTTGGTGAGATGGCTCAGTAGCTAAGGACGCTTCCTACGCAAGCATGAGAGCCTGAGACTGCTTAAGTTCAAATCTCCAGAGCCCATGTTAAACAGCTAAGCACAGCCATGCTCGTCTGTAACCCCAGTTCCACGAGGGAGCAGTGACCGTGGCAGCAAGCTCTGGGATCAGTAAGACTCCGGCTCAGATAAGAAAGGGTAGAAGAGGGCTGAAGAGACGGCTTAGTGGTTAAGGCACTTGCAGGCAAAGCCCAATGGCCCTAGTTCAATTCCCCAGTGCCCACATAAAGCCAGATGCACAAAGGGGCACAAGCATCTGGAGGTCATAGGCAGTGGCAAGAGGCTCTGTTGCACCCATTCTCTCTCTATATATATATATACACATATATATATTTGCAAGCAGAGAGAGAGAGAGAGAGAGAGAGTGAGGGAGGGGAGAAGAAGGAGAAGGACAAGAAGGAGGAGGAGGAGAAGAAGAAGAAAGAATAAAGAAGAGAGGAGGAGTAAGAAGGAAGAAGAAGAAGAGAGTAGAACAACACAACAACAACGAAAAGAGCAGAACAGCAATGCAGCAGGACGCTCTGTTCTGGTCACGGCAGGAGAGTCACCCCTGCAGTAGGTAAATGTACGGGGTGCCCGCAAGGGCACATGATATGATCACACTGCATACATATCATAGCACAGAACACCACACTGCATACACACATATATACACAAGCAAAAGAGAAAAAAGAAAAATTGGGGCAGTGACCCAGGTTTATGCCCAAAGACACATGCCAAGCCAGGCGTGGTGGAGCACGCCTATTAAGCCAGCACTTGGGAAAGGAAGGTGGGCCACAGACTGAATTCAAGGCCAGCCTAGGATACATCAGATCTTGTCTCAAAAAAAAAAAAAAAGGGGGGGGGGCTGGAGAGATGATGGCTTAGCAGTTAAGACGCTTGCCTGTGAAGCCTAAGGACTTGTGTTCGACTCTCTAGGTTCCACGTAAGCCAGACGCACAGTGATGCAAGCACGCAAGGTTGCACACGCGCACAAGGGGGCGCATGTGGCTGGAGGCCCTGGCATACCAATTCTCTCTCTCTCATGCATAAAATAAAAATAGGCCAGTCTGCTGGACTTGCCTCGGGGGGGGAAGAAAAAAAAGAAGCCATGTGTGTTCATAGATGTTTATCACAGACAGGGGCCAAGGGGACGGCTCAGTTGGGAAAGCGCTTCTTACACAAGTGTAAGGGCCTGAGTTCCTCAGAGGCAGGTGAAGAGCCAGGCATGGCAATGCACATCTGCAATCCGGGTATCTGGAGAGACAGGCAGATCCCAGAGGGAAGCTGGCCAGCCAGTAGTGTAGCCCAATGGATGAGATCTAAGCTCAATGAGACTCTATTTCAATAAGATGAAGGACTGAGGAAGACACGTGATACAGACCTCTGACGTCCACTTGTATGCACACACACATGAACACGTACCCATGCACATACATGTGCCCACACATATATGAACACGTGGACACATACGCATACACAAAACACACACATATACACATGCAAAAACAAACAACAACAAAAAAAAAAAAAAAAAAACTGGGCGTAGTGGCACACACCTTTAATCCTAGCATTTGGGAGGCAGAGGTAGGAGGACTGCTTTAAGTTTGAGGCCAGCCTGAGACTCCATAGTGAATTTCTGGTCAGTTTGGGCTACAGTGAGACCCTACCTGAAAAAACAACCAAAACACATCACAAAAAGCTAGACATGGTGACACAGTATTCTAAGTAGAAGAATCTAGAGTTCAAGCCCAGCTTGGGCTACATAGGGACACCCCGTCTCAAAAAGCAAGAAAGACTGGGCTCAGGCCTATAATCCCAGCAACGGAGAGGTTGAGGTAGGGGAATTGTTATGAGTTCGAGGCCAGCCCGGGCTACAGAGTAAGTTTTAGAACAGACTGAACTGGAGTGAGACCCTGCCTCAAAACAAGACAAAAGAAAACGGGGCTAGGGAGACGGCTCAGTGGTTAAAGGTGCTTGCTTTCAAGACCTAATGGCCTGGGTTCAACTCCCCAGCACCCACATGAAGCCAGATGCACAAAGTGCAGCATGCATCTGGAGCTCGTTTGCAGTGTTGGCAGGCTCTGGAGTACCCATACTCACTCCCTCTCTCATTTGCAAATAAATAATAAAATTATTTTAAGGCCTGGAGAGATTGCTCAGTGGTTAAAGCGCTCGCCTGCAAAGCCTAACAATCTGGGTTTAATTCCCCAGTACCCACAGAAAACCAGATGCACAAAGTGGAATGTGCATTTGGAGTTCATTTGCAGCGGCTGGAAGCCCGGGCACAGTCATTCTCTCTCTGTCTCTCTCTTACCCATCTTTCTCTGCTTGCAAATAAATAAATAAAAAGCTTTTTTTTTTTTTTTTTTTTTTAAAGAAAATATAGCCGGGTGTTGTGGCGCTTGCCTTTAATCCCAGCACTCGGGAGGCAGAAGTAGGAGGATTGCCGTGAGTTCATGGCCACCCTGAGACTACATAGTGAATTCCAGGTCAGCCTGGGTGGCTAGAGCGAGATCCTACCTTGAGAAACAAACAAAAAAAAAACAAAAAAAAAAGAAAGAAAGAAAATTTGGGGCTGGAGAAACAACTTAGCAGTTAAGGTGTTTGCGTACGAAGCCTAAGGACCCAGGTTTGATTCCCCCAGTACCCACGTAAGCTAGATACACAAGGTGGCACATACATCCAGATTTCGTTCTCAGTGGCTGAAGGCCCTGGTATGCCCATTCTCTCTCTCTGCCTCTTTGTTTTTTTCTCTCTCTCAAATAAAAAATAAATAAATAATAACACAGATCTGTGCTCTGAGATTTTGTGACAACTTCTGGGAGGTCTGAAGATGGTTCTCGTTTCCCACTGGGGCATCTCAGGATAACTTTGAAAGAGCCAGGGTCTTACTTGAGGCCATGAAGCCAAGCCAGTACCAACTCTGACTTCTCAATGTGTGACCCTCCGAACCCTCCTGTCCTATGCTCTACCCTGAGCCCGGAGCGGCCAGGCCGGCCAGCCAGCCCCGTCCTGGTGGCCACACTCACCTCCCGGCCGGTGAGGATGTGCCGGGCCAGCTTGACCTTGGCGAAGTTGCCCTTCCCAATGGTCCTCAGCAGGCGGTAATTTCCCACGTGGGGCTGCTCCTCGGGGCAGGAGGCGATGGAGTTCCGGCAGCGGGCACCCAGGGAACGGCTTGACCAGGACGGTCCTTTGTCTGACGAACGGCCACTGCCCAAAGTGCCATGCTGCGTGGGGGGGAGGGGAAGAGGACACAAACATGAGGCACCCCAAGCCCAACCAGGGTGGTTTGCTGGAGCCCTGGCTGCTGGCATCTTCAGGTTCTTTGGTCAAACTTGAGCCTTGTGCTGAAGAGATGGCTCAGCGGTCAAAGGCACTTGCTTGCAAGGCCTGGTAGTCCAGGTTTGATTCCCTGGTACCCATGTAAAGTCAGATGCACAAAGGGGCACATGCATCTGTAGTTCATTTGCAGCAGCCAAGAAGCTCTGGCATGCTCATTCTCTCTCTCTGCTTGCAAATATATATATATATATATATATATTTATAAAAAGGACTGAATGTCCAGGCGTGGTGATGCACACCTTTAATCCCAGTACTCGGGAGGCAGAGGTAGGAGGATTGCCATGAGTTCAAGGCCACCCTGAGACTACACATATTGAATTCCAGGTCAGCCTGAGCTAGAGTGAGACCCTACCTCAAAAACAAAAAGAGAGAGAGAGAGAGAAGGGGGGGGGGAAGTCTCTAGGAAAAATAACAACAGAAAAAGTCAAAGGCCTCAAATGCTGAGTCTACACCATTCCTGTGACTGCCAACCATCCCATAATATTTTCCTCTCAATGCTGCCAACCTCAACCCCCAATCAATGTTGACCTCATTTGAACACAATGCCTCACCTCAACTATCATGAATCCTGACACCCTACTTCATCTGCTCCAGCCCCCAATTCTTTTTTTTACTGTTAATTTTTATTTATTTATTAGAGATAGGGAGAGGGAGAGAGAGAAGGGGTGAACCAGGGCCTCACGCCGCTGCAAACAAACTCCAGATGCACATGCCATCATGTGCATCTGGGTTATGTGAGACCTGGAGAATCGAACCTGGGTCCGTAGGCTTCTCAGGCAAGAACCTTAACCACTAGGCAATCCCTCCAGCCCCCAATTCTTTCCCTCGGTGGGGAGGGACAGACAGACAGAGTCTTATGTAACCCAGACTGGCCTAAAACTATGTAGCCCAGGCTGGCCTCTTGAACTCCCGGTCTTCATGTCTGAGTGCTGGGATGACAGGCATGAAGAACCGTGCCTGGTTTCGGGGAGACTGGTGGGGGTGTCAGGGCGTATCTACAGCAGATAAGGGGGTCTATTGTATTCTTATCATTGTTGCCCTAAATCAACTGCGAACACTGGAACTGGGCGCTGCAGTCTGCCCCAACAGCCGCTTCGCTCACCATATCCTCCCGCACGACACTGTTTCATTCCTGCCGTCCTCCACCACGCTCCCTGCAGGACGGCACATACTTTGCCCTGCCGTCTCCCACGCCGCCACTCCTCTCTGTCCTCAATACTCTGATATTCTGTTTCTACCTCTGCCGGCTTGCCCCTCTACAGCCTCTGTCCCCGGGCAGGTCACCTGCCAGGGCCCAGCTGCCCTGTCCTGATTGTGAGCTCCAGGGACCAGGCTTCTAATTCAGGGCTGGGGCACCCTGTGACCCAGAGGCCTGGGCAAATGCTCCACCCCACCGAGTCGCTTCTGTGTCCTAATCAGGGCTAGGGACAGGCAGCAGGGGGACGCAGAACTGGGAGGAGGGAGAAAGCCAGGCAGCCAGTGAGCTGAGGGCTTGGGAACACTCCTTATAGGGCACCGCTGCCAGCCCGCTTCTAAGCCTTCAAGATTTCATGAGTGCTGGTCACTGCTGCACCATCATCACTAACTGTACAAGCAAGAGAAACTGAGGCCCAAGCCTGAGGATGAACCCGGCCACTCTCAGACCTGTGGATTCTAGACAAGTGCTCTACCACTGAGCCACACTCCCAGCCCCTCACTCTGGATTCTAGACAAGTGCTCTACCACGGAGCCATGCCCCCAGCCCCTCATTGTGGATTCTAGACAAGTGCTCTACCTCTGAGCCACGCCCCCAGCCCCTCACTGTGGATTATAGACAAGTGCTCTACCTCTGAGCCACGCCCCCAGCCCCTCACTGTAGATTCTAGACAAGTGCTCTACCTCTGAGCCACACCCCCAGCCCCTCACTGTGGATTCTAGACAAGTGCTCTACCTCTAAGCTATGCCCCCAGCCCCTCACTGTGGATTCTAGACAAGTGCTCTACCTCTGAGCCACGCCCCCAGCCCCTCACTGTGGTTTCTAGACAAGTGCTGTACCTCTGAGCCACACCCCCAGCCCCTCACTCTGGATTCTAGACAAGTGCTCTACCTCTGAGCCACGCCCCCAGGCCCTCACTGTGGGTTCTAGACAAGTGCTCTACCTCTGAGCCACACCCCCAGCCCCTCACTGTGGTTCTAGACAAGTGCTCTACCTCTGAGCCACACCCCCAGCCCCTCACTCTGGTTCTAGACAAGTGCTCTACCTCTGAGCCACAGCCCCCAGCCCTCACTCTGGTTTCTAGACAAGTGCTCTACCTCTGAGCCACGCCCCCAGGCCCTCACTGTGGTTCTAGACAAGTGCTCTACCTCTGAGCCACCCCCAGCCCCTCACTGTGGATTCTAGACAAGTGCTCTACCTCTGAGCCACACCCCCAGCCCCTCACTGTGGATTCTAGACAAGTGCTCTACCTCTGAGCCACACCCCCAGCCCCTCACTGTGGGTTCTAGACAAGTGCTCTACCTCTGAGCCACGCCCCCAGCCCCTCACTGTGGGTTCTAGACAAGTGCTCTACCTCTGAGCCACGCCCCTAGCCCCTCACTGTGGAGTCTAGACAAGCTCTACCGCTAAGCCACGCCCCAGCAAGTGCTTTACTTTGATTATGAAACAGGGTCTTGCTAAATTGCCCTGGCAGGTCTTGAACTTGAATTGCTCCAGTTTCAGCCTCCACCACCCCCCAACTCCCTTTTTACTAAGCATCTATCACCATCCACTACCACCTGAGCAGACAAGCACCTCACCTACACTGTTCCCAATGGAGCCCTACCGCACCTCTGAAGTCCACAGGAGAAACAGGTCTGGAGTGGGCAGGTGCCTGAGCCAAGGTCACACAGCTCAGTCACAAAAGGCAAGAAGGCAATGTCAGCCAGGTGTGGTGGCGCAGACTTGTTATCCGTCCCAGCTACTCAGAAAGCTGAGGCAGGAGGATCACAAAGTCAAGGACTCTACAGAGTGAGTTCAAGGTCAGCTTGGGCAACTTAGTGAGACTCTGTCTCAAAGTTACAACTAAAGCCAGGCGTGGTGGCGGACGCCTTTAATCCCAGCACTCGGGAGGCAGAGGTACGAAGATTACCTTGAGTTCGAGGCCACCCTGAGACTACATAATGAATTCCAGGTCAGCCTGGACTAGAGTGAGAACCTATCTCGGGGGGAGGGGAGGGGAGGGGGGAAAAAGTTGGTTACAACTAAAAAGGTTTAGGGTTGAGGTTGTAGTTCAAGAGTAGAGCCAGGTGTGGTGACACACACCTTTAATCCCAGCACTCCAGAGGCTGAAGCAGGAGGATGACCGTGAGTTTGAGGCCAGCCTGTGACTAATTCCAGGTTAGCCTGGACTGAAGCGAGACCCTACCTGGAACAACCAAAAAAAAAAAAAAAAAAAAGGAAATAAAAGATGCTAGTGTCTGCCTAGCACGTGTGAGGCCCTAGGCTGCAGTACCACGGTAATAACAAAAAAAAGGGACACTGTCACCAGCTGGGTGACACCAACTTCCACTGCTGGGCCCCTAACAGCACAGTGTCTGCCGCCACCCCCCCCAACCCTCGCCCCACCTTCCCCGTGAGCACAATCGCAAGGTACATTCCCCAGGCCAGACCCTGAAGGCTCCCCAAGGCTCAGGCAGCCAGAGCCCCTTGGCCAAGGTCACAGGGCACACTGCCTGGCACTCACACCCCAGCCCCAGGCTCCCGGGTGACAGTATTTTTCCCAGGTGCGGCTGCCCCCCCCCCCCACCCTACAGCCCCAGGACAGGCAGAGGGCGGTAGAGATAGAAGAGAAAAGGGCTCCGATCCATGAAGAAACATTCCCCAGTGGGTGACACCAGAGGCTCCTTCAGACAAGGGGTGGCACCTCACTGAAGGTGGCAGGGCTGAGAGACCCTCCCGGAAGGGGTGGCTGGGAAAGTGAGTGGCATAGCCCCCCAGGGGCTGGGGGCGGGTGCTAAAATTGGCCTGCACCACCAGCTGGCCCAGATCCCTTCCCGCCCGGCCGGCGCCCCAACACCAGGCCTGTTGCTAGGGAACCTGGGAAAGCTGGGCCCCTGGCTGGGTGGGTGGGGGGGTCCTAGAAGTTGGGGTAGGGGAGCAGAACCCTGTGTGGCTGTCACCATGGTAACCAGGTAGCAGGGGACGGGGTTGCATCTACAGATTGCAGAGGATTCCCAGTCAGGAGTGACAGGTAGGCCTCACAGACGAGTCTTGGGACAGAAGAGAATTACTCATCCTCATATCCCCCCCCCCCAACTACACAGAAATCTTAGCAAAGGAAGGAAAAGGGAAACCTACGCTCAAGCTCATTTTACAGAATTGGAAACTGGGCTGGAGGGATGGCTTAGCGATTAAGACACTTGCCTGCAGAGCCAAAGGACCCAGGTTCAATTCCCCAGGACCCATGTAAGCCAGATGCACAAGGTGGCACATGTGTCTGGAGTCTTATTTGCAGTGGCTAGAGGCCCTGGCGTGTCCATTCTCTCATTCTCTCTCTCTCAGGCTGTCTCTCAAAAAAAAAAAAAAAAAAAAAAAAGGCTAGAGAGATGGCTTAGCGGTTAAGGTGTTCGCCTGCAAAGCCAAAGGACCTCAGTTCGACTCCCCGGGACCCACGTAAGCCAGATGCACAAGGGTGCATGTGCATCTGGAGTTCGTTTGCTCATTCTCTCCCTCTCTGCCACTTTCTCTCTCAAATAAATAAATAAAAATAAGGTTTAAAAAATATTTTTAAAAAAGGTGTGCGTCGCATGTGGAAACTGAGGTTCAGAGGGCTGCGATGCCTGGCCTGGAATCACACAGCAAGGGAGGAACAGAAACCTGCTGACCCAGAAGTTATCTGGATAATTAAAGCAATAAACGATAACAAGCAACCTGAAAATGAAATAAAATAAAAGGTCCCTGACAGGGAGGTGCCAACGTCAACCCACTTGTAAGAGAAGGAAACTGAGGCGGGAGCAGGCTCTGCAAGCTCGCCACCTCCTGACTCACAGCCACAGCCACGCCAGCAGACACCAACACCGGCACCAACCAGCGTTCCCTAGACACCCACATGGTCCGGGGGAATCCTTTGCAGGACTCAAGTAGTCACTGTCACAGAGCAAGGCGGGAAACTGGCTCGGAGAGGGAGAACCAGTTGTCCGCAAGCTGGCGCATGGGGCAGCATTCAAACCCAGGGCCGTGGACGGGGAACCTTCCGGGGGTAACTGTGCAAGGGAAGTGGGTAGGATTGGCTAGAACCTCTGGAGTGGGGCTGAGTCAGTGCTAATCGCTAGAGGAGAGGTGTTTCTTGTGAGGTGAAAAAACGGGGAGACAAATGTCAGGATGGGGGGGGCTAAGGGTGTCTGGGAGGGAGGTGAAGGATCGCAGATCCCATCGAAACAGGAAGCTCGAGTTGATCAATACTGTGAGAAGAATCCTGGAAAATGGAGTGCAGGGTCTCACTGGGACCCATGTAGAGGAGCAAGGGGCTAGGGAATGTCACAAAAAGCAGCCGCCGGAGGGGGGGGGTACTGAAGACTGGACCCAGAAACCCCTGGGCCAGGGGTCTGAGCCTTGGGAAGGAAACTCCCAGCTGTCAGGGTGAGGGGGGCTTCTAGAAGCAATTCTGAGGTCCCGAGATGGGCCCGTGGACCTGGAAGTCTGGGAGGAGGTGCTTCCGGAACAAGGGGCAGCTGGAAGACTAAGGGCTGAGCCTTGCGAAGGTACCAAGGCTTAGGAAATGTGGAGAGAGGGCTCTGGTTAGAGTGACCCCAAGGGAAAAGGGCTTGATGATAGGGTTCGAGTCCAGAAGTGTCCTGGAAGCAGGAGATTGCTGAGGGCGCCTGGGAAGCTGAAAGGGGCTTCCTCCAAAAGCCAGACCCAGCAAGGAACCGGAGGTTCTCCTGTTAAGAGATGAGATGAGGGACTGCAAATATAGGGGAAGGAAGCGAGGAAGAGCAGTATACTGGGCCTAGCAGGGGGTCAAGAAGGGGGTTGGGGGTGGGGGACATCCCGGGGACCGGGTTACCCATAGCTGATAAGCAGATACAGTGGAAAAGGAAGCCGGGAGTCAGCAGGGTCCAGGGCCTAGAAATGCAAGCCGGGGCTAGAAGCATGGATGTTGGAAGCCAAGGCTCCCTGGGAAGGAAAGAGATCTGACTGGGTCTGGGTGGCATCTGGACCATGAGGGGTGGGGGGCAGGGGGCCAAGCATCCAAGGACAAGGCTGCTCTGGTAGATGAGGGCCGGGCCTGGGGGTGGAGAGACCTTGAAGGAGCCAGGCAGGGCCCCAGAGGCGGCCTGGGGGCTGCGGGGTGGCAGGAGGAGGTGGGGATTGCTGCTCAGGAGTGACCCAGGACCCAGTGGGGGTCTGGAGGTAGAAGGGGACACAGCCGGACTAAGCTTTGCAGGGGGAAGGCCAGGGCTGGGCCTTGGGGAGACCAGGGGGCCTGCAAATCCGGGAAGGGTCGAGTTGTGGCTTGGTGGTGGTGGTGTGTGTGCGTGGGGGGGGGACAGTGAGGAAGGGACAGGCTTACACATAACAGCCGTGGAAGGGAGGGGCTGCTGGAAGGCAGGGGAGGGGGCTTCCTGGAGGAAAGAGACCAGAGCGGAAGCGGTCTGCAGAGGGGCCCAGAGGAGTCCCGAGAGAGGGAGAGGGGCGCCCCTAGGGGTCGTGCTGGGCTGGGGTTGGAGGTGGGGGCAGATCAGAGAGAGAGAGAGAGAGAGAGATAGAGCGAGAGGGGCCTGGAAGTCAGGGGAGGGGTCAGAGGCTTGGGGAACAGGGTCTGTCCTGGGGGGGGGGGGGTGTGCAGAGTCAGGGTTGGCAGGGCAAGTGACTACATTGAGATGAAGGGGGTTCAGGGACGGGTCTCCGGCTAAGGCTCCCCTGGGGGTCAGGGAGAGGACTGGACCTCACCCCTATACACACACACACCCCACCCCACCCCCTGCTCACCGTGTCCGAGCTCCGATCGTTGCCTGGGGCCAGCGCCGTCCGCGAAGACATCTTCCCCGGGTGCCGAGGGTTGGGAGGAAGGGAAGGGAGGGATGGGGCAGGGGCGGCCGGGTAGGGGGGGGTGGGGATCCAGGGGTCCCCTCAAGTCCCCTCCCCCCCCCAGCCGCCGCCGGCCTGGGGACGCTGAGCTCTCCAAAAAAAAAAAAAAAAGAAGAGAGAGAGAGAGAGAGAAAGAGAAAGAAAGAAAAGAAAAGAAAAAGCCGGAGGGGTGTGTATGGGGGGGGGGTCGCCGTGGACGCCCGAGTCTCCACCTCGCCGAGCGCGACCCGAGGTGGAGCGGGGTGCACGGGGTGTGTGTGTGTGGGGGGGGGGCCACTCAGGGCGGGGAGCGGGGGGGGGGGAATGGGGGAGAAGGAGACGTCCGAGGGTGCTAGTGACCCCTGTCCAGCAGCGGGGCCCGGCCAGCCATCGGGGCGGCCGGCGGGAGGGAGGCAAGCACGGGCGAGCGGGCGGGGGGCCGGGGACCGGGGCGCGGAGCCGGCCCGGGGCGGCGGCGGCGGAGGGAGGGAGGAGGAGGGAGGGAGGGAGCGGGTCGGGGAGGAAGGGACGTCAGGGGGAGGGGAGCGTGGTGTGGGCGGGGCCTCGGGAGGCCACGCCCCCGTCGCCGGCGGCTCTTAAAGGCGCAGGCCTGGGCTGGCTGGCTGGCTGGCTGGCTGGCGGCGGCTGCTGCTGCGGGTGCAGCTGCTGCTATGGGGTGACGGGGTGGTGGGATGGTGGGGTGCACCGGGTGGGGGCGGAGGAGGCAGGTCTGGGCGCGCCGGGAGCCCGAGCAAGTTCTCACAGGAGAGCTGAGAACTCACGGGCCACGCAGGGAAGGGTTGGGGAGGACATGCTGAGACAGGGCGCCCAGGGATGCAGAGAGATTGGGGGGGGGGGGATGCTGGGAAAGGGTGTGGAGTGGGGAGGGGTCACAGGGACGGGGATCCAGGTGAACAGAGAGAGAGAGAGAGATGGGGGGCAGAGACGCAAAGAGATGGGCAGAGAGGCCAAGGACAGACAAAAAGAAACGGAGGGAGAGACAAAGAGAGGGGCTGGAGAGATAGTTTAGAAGTTAAGGCACTTGCTTGTGAAGCCTAAGGACCCAAGTTCGGTTCCCCAGTACCCAAAGTAAGCCAGATGCACACGGTGGCGCATGCATCTGGAGCTTGTTTGCAGCGGCTACAGGCCCTGGCGCCTCCCTCTCTCTTTCTCTCTGCCTCTTTCTCTTTCAAATAAGTAAAAAAATAGCTGGGTGTGGAGACACACGCCTTTAAACCCAGCACGCACTCGGGAGGCAGAGGTAGGAGAATGGCAGTGAGTTCGAGGTCACCCTGAGACTACATAGTGAATTCCAGGTCAGCCTGGGCTAGAGTGAGACCCTAGCATCAAAAACCAAAAGTAAATAATAAAATAAAGAGAGAGAGAGAGAGCAAGGGATGCACAAGCCTGCAAAGAAGGGGGTTAAAGACTCAAGAGAACTCGGGGGCGGGGGGAGGCACGCCTGTAATCCTGGAGGATTGCTGCAAGTCAGGACCACCGTGAGCTTCGGCTCAATGACACTCAGTCCCAGACAACGAAATTTGGAAGCTGAGTGTGATGGTACATGCACTCTGAAGGTGGAGGCAGGAGGATCAGGAATTCAAGGTCATTCTGGGTTACTTAATGAGTTCTAGTACAGCCTAGAGACTACATGAGACTCTGTCTCAAAAACACCTCTCAAATAAATTAATTAATTTAAAAATTCTCTCTCTGCCTCTTTCTCAAATAAATAATATATATATTTATGTTATATATATCTTATATATAATACATATATTTATACAGATATAAAAGGGCTGGAGAGATGGCTTCGCAATTAAGGCGTTTGCCTGCAAAGCCAAAGGATACTGGTTTGATTCTCCTGGACCCACGTAAGTCAGATGCACAAGGAGGGCACATGCATCTGGAGTTCCTTTACAGTGGCTGGAGGCCCTGGCGTGCCCATTTTCTCTCTCTCTCTCTCTTTCTGCCTCTCTCTTGCTCAAATAAATAAATAAACATATATTACAAAAAGAAAAACAGGACTAGAGTAGATGTCTCAGTGGTTAAAGCACTTGCTTTCAAAGCCTGCTGACTGGGATTCCATTCCCCAGGACCCATGTAAAGCCAGATACACAAAGTAGCACATGTCTCTGCAGCAGCAAGAGGACCTGAAGCTCCCTCTCTCCTCTCTCTCAAATAAATAAATAAAAATATGTTATAAATAAATACAGGACTGGAGAGATGATTTAGTAGTTAAGGTGCTTGCCTGCAAAGGCCAAGGACCCAAGTTCGATTCCCCAGGACCCACATAAGCCAGATGCACAAGATGTCACATGCATCTGGAGTTTGTTTGCAGTTCTCTCTCACTCTCTATCTCTCTCTCTCTCTTGCAAATGAATGAAAAAAAGAATTAAATAAATAAACAAGTACAGGCCAGAAGTGGTGTTGTATGTACTCCCAACCCTCTGGAGGCAGAGGTAGGAGGATCTCCATGAGCTGGAGTCCACCCTGAGACTACATAGTGAATCCCAGGGCAGCCTGGGCTAGAGCAAGACTCTACGATGGAGAAAAAATAAAATTAGGCTGGAGAAATGGCTCAGTGGTTAAGGTGTTTGCCTGTGAAGCCTAAGGACCCAGGTTTGATACCCCAGTACCCACGTAATCCAGATGCACCAGGGGCGTATGCATCTGAGTTTGTTTGCAGTAGCTAGAGGCCCTGACATACCCATTCTCTCTTTCTCTCTCTCTCTCAAATAAATAAAATATTTTTAAAAGTAAATTGAGCCAGGTGTGGTGGCTCACACCTTTAAACGCAGCACTTGGGAGGCAGAGGTAGGTGGAGTGCCATGAGTTCAAGGCCACCCTGAGACTACATAGGGAATTCCAGGTCAGCCTGGGCTAGAGCAAAACCCTACCTTGAAAGACCAAAAAAAAAAAAAAAAAAAAAAAAACCTGAATCTACATAAAGAAATCCCAGTCTCTTGTCACTTACGGGACACGTGCCTTGGGCCTCTATTTCCAAAACAGTTAATGAGTGGATGATAGGCAAGGTTCCTACCTCCCTGGGTGGAGAAAGGGCGTTTCCCCCAGTCTGCATAGGATGGGAAAATATCCGACAAGTAGCTGTACGGGTGTGGGATCAGTGCCTTCCTTCGGAACACTGGGCCGTTCCCATGACGCATACGCCCCCACCAAGGCTCGGGTCAAGCTACCCAGGCAACGACACTGCAGGCTTTTTGGAAGGAGATCCACAGTAGCTCAAAGATCAGACATAAGAGGATCATGGACCTGTGTAGTCAGTGTCAGGGTGGCCTCAAACTCACAGCCTTCCTCCTGCCTCTCAAGACCTGCGCCACCATGCCTGGCTTTCCAGCCCTTTTGTTTTGTTTTTGTTTTTCAAGATAGGGTCTCACTCTAGCCCAGGCTGACCTGGAATTCACTATGTAGTCTCAGGGTGGCCTCGAACTCTCGGCGATCCTCCTACCTCTGCTTCCCCAGTGCTGGGATTAAAGGCATGCGCCACCACGCCCGGCTCTTTTCTTTTCTTTTCTTTTCTTTTTTTTTGAGAGAGAGAGAGACAGAGGAAGAAAGGCAGAGGAGACAATGCCCTGCAGGGCCTTCAGCGGCTGTGAACAAACGCCAGACGCGTGCGCCCCCTTGTGTACATGTGCAACATTGCACATGTGCGTCACATGCATCTGGTTTTATGTGGGACCTGGAAATTCAATCGCTATTAGGTTTTGCATTCAAGTGCCTTGGCCTGCGAAGCCTAAGGACCCACGTGTGACTCTCCAGATCCCGCATAAGCCAGATGCACAAAGGTGAGGCAAGTGCAAGGTCGCACATCCCTACTAGGTGGGGCAGGTGTCTGGAGTTTGATCGCAGTGGCTGAGGACCTGGTGCACCAATTCTCTCTCTAAAACAAACAATAAAATTAAAAAAAAATTATTTGTGAACAGGGAGAGTGCGAGAATGAGAATGAGAATGGGCATGCCAAGGCCTCTAGCCACTGCAAATGAACTCCAGATGCATGCACCACTTTGCGCACCTGGCTTTACATGGGTACTGGGGAATTGAACCCAGGTCGTTAGTCTTTTCAAACAAGTGCCTTAACCATTCAGCAATCTCTCCAGCCCCTGTTTTTCTGGGTGTTTTTGTTGTTGTTGTTGTTGTTGTTGTTTGTTTGTTTTTGTTTTGAGGAAGGGTCTCACTCTAGCCCAGGTTGACGTGGGACTCACAATGATCCTCCTACCTCAGTCTCCCAAGGCCTGGCACTGTGGGTGTGAGGGCCCACGCCCAACTTAACTTGTTTCTTATGCAAGTGTGTACGTATGAGTGCATGTCGCAGAAGTGTGTGTGCGCGTGTGTGGAGGCCAGACTGTCATGCTCGCGAATGCCTTCCACCTCCTTTGAGACAGGGTCTCTCATTGGCCAGGAGCTCACCAATTAGGCTAGACTGGCCAATCAGAAGGCTCCAGGCATCCTCTTGTCTCACTTCCCCAGCTGTAGGAGTACAGGCATACACTTCCACGTCTGGCCTTTTTTTTTTTGTAATTTTTTTTGTTGTTCATTTTAATTTATTCATTTGAGAGCAACAGATAGAGAGAGAAAGAGGCAGAGAGAGAGAGAGAGAAGGAGAGAGAATGGGTGCGCCAGGGCCTCCAGCCACTGCAAACGAACTCCAGATGCATGTGCCACCTTGTGCATCTGGCTTACGTGGGTCCTGGGAAATAGAGCCTCAAACGAGGTCCTTAGGCTTCACAGGTGAGTGCTTAACCGCTAAGCCATCTCTCCAGCCTCCGTGTCTGGCCTTTTACTTGGGAGCTGGGGATGGATTTCAGGTCCTTGTGTTTGCAAGGTAAGCACTTTACTGAGTAAGCCATCTCTTCAGCATAGTTTTGCGTTTTCAAAAAATATTTTTATTTGAGCCGGGCGTGGTGGCGCACGCCTTTAATCCCCGCACTTGGGCAGGCAGAGATAGGAGGATCACCATGAGTTCGAGGTCACCCTGAAACTACATAATGAATTCCAGGTCGGCTTGAGCTAGAGTGAGACCTACCTTGAAAAACAAACCAAAACGAAAAATATTATTTGTTTGTTAGCAGAGAGAGAGAGAGAAGAGTGACAGACTGAAAGAATGGGTGCACCAGGGCTTCCAGCTGCTGCCAATGGACTCTAGATCCATGCCCACCCTGTGCATCTGGCTTCAAATGGGTACCAGGGCATCAAACTTGAGTTGTTAGGCTTTGTAAGCAACCACCTTAGCTGAGCCATCTCTCCAGCCCACAGTTTTGGTTTGTTTTTAAATTAAAAAAAAAAAAGATTTATTTATTTATTTATTAGAGACAGAGAGAGGGAGAGAGAGACAGAGAAAAAGAATGGGCACGCCAGAGCCTCCAGCCACTGCAAACTAACTCCAGACACATGGGCCACCATGTACATCTGGCTTATGTGGGACCTGGAGAATTGAACCTGGGTCCTTAGGCTTTGCAGGCATGTGCCTTAACCACTAAGCCATCTCTCTAGCCCTTTTTTAATTTTTTAATTAATTAATTTTTTATTTTTGAGAGAAAGAAGATAGAGAGATTGAAGGACAGAATGGCACACTAGGGCCTCTAGCCACTGCAAATGAACTCCAGACACATGCACCACCTTGCGCATCTGGCTTACATGGGTATTGGGGAATTGAACCTGGGTCCTTAAGCTTCGCAGGCAAGCACCTTAACTGCTAAGCCATCTCTCCAGCCCCATAGTTTTGGTTTTTGAGGCAAGGTCTCCCTATGTAGACCAGGCTGTTCATATGTAAATAAAATGCTTCACAGGGGCCATATGAGAGCCTTGGCATTATGCCCAGCATAGTTGTTCACACCTGTCATCCCAGCACTTGGGGGCAAAAGAAGGTGGAATGGGCAGTTTGAGGCCAGCCTGGGCTACATAGTAAAACCTTGCCCTGAAAAAAAAAAGTACCTCTGCCGGGCATGATGGCGCACACCTTTAATCCCAGCACTAGGAAACCAGAGGTAGGAGGATCACCATGAGTTCAAGGCCACCCTGAGAATACATAGTGAATTCCAGATCAAACAAACAAACAAACAAACAAACAAAAACGCTTTCATTACTACTACTTAACCAGTGGATCCTAAGAAGTATTAAGGGAGGAGTTCAGAATGGGACTCTATAAACTTCGTGGTTCCAAAGTCTCTGCGTGGGCGGTGCCCTCATGCAGGTGAGGTGAGACCTGCTTGGAACCCTGTAAGCATTTCCCAGCCCCAGCACTGACAGCTGCAGTACTACTGGGCACCATTAGAGGGCAGCAGGACACCTCCTCATACATTCCTCACGCACTAGCCCAGAGTGACCTGGAATTCACTATGTAGTCTCCTGGTGGCCTCGAACTCATGGCGATCCTCCTACCTGTGCCTCCCAAGTGCTGAGATTAAAGGCGTGCGCCACCACAACCAGATCTCCTCATACACTTTATAAAGACCTGTCCCCTTCCACCTGCCTCCACCTCATTTTTATTATTTATCCCAGGCTGACCTGGAATTAGGTATGTAGTCTCAGGCTGGCCTCGAACTTACGTTGATCTTCCTACTTCTGCCCCCCCCTCACCCCGGTGCTGGGATTGAAGGAATGCACCACCACAAGGGTCTTTCCACCTCATTTTCCACATGGGGTAGACTGAAGCTTAGGGGGAATCTACCAAATGGATGAACCTTTAAAAATATGTTTAGGAGCCGGGCGTGGTGGCGCACGCCTTTAGTCCCAGCACTCGGGAGGCAGAAACAGGAGGATCGCTGTGAGTTCAAGGCCACCCTGAGACTACATAGTGAATTTCTGGTCAGCATGGGCTAGAGTGAGACCCTACCTGGAAAAACAAAACAGCAACAACAACAAAATTATATATATATATGTTTAGGGTAATGAGGCAGAGACACTACGTGATTCTGTTTCTATGAGATGTCTGTAATAAGTAAATCCGAACATTCTATGAGTTACTGGTTTACCAGGGACAGCGCTGGAAACAGGGATTGACTCTCATGGTCCAGGGATTCTTTTACCAGTGATGCAAATGTCTTGAAGTAGGTACGGGGGCTTCTTGTCGAACCTTTGGGAGGATACTAAAGCTCATGAAGTTGTAGGATATAAAAGGGCGAATTTGCCAGACGTCGTGGCGCACGCCTTTAATCCCAGCACTCGGTAGGAGGCTCACCATGAATTGGAGGCCACCCTGAGACTACCTAGTGAATTCCAGGTCAGCCTGGGCTAGAGTGAGAGCCTACCTTGAAAAACCAAAATGAAAATAAATAAATTAAATAAAAGGGTGAATTTTATGGTACGTGAATGATGATAATGGAAGAAAGAAGAAAGGGCCAGGCACAGCGGCACATGCCTTCAAGTGCCTGCACTTGAGGAAGAGGTAGGCAGATCACTGTGAGTTTGAGAACAGCCTGAGACTGCATAGTGAATTCCAGATCAGCCTGGGTTAGAGCGAGACCCTACCTCAACAAAAGAAAGAAAGAAAGATAGATCTGGAGCTGGAGAGATGGCTCAGCGGTTAAGGCATTTGCCTACGAAGCCAAAGGACCCAGGTTCAATTCCCCAGGACCCACTGACCATCCAGCCTCGACACAACTGTGTACTTTCTGGAGAATTCCATCCTTCAAAGGAGTCCAGCAGAGCTTGGAGACATTCCAGTCTCAGGCATAACACACACGCTGTACATATACTTTTATTTTGTGTGACATTGTGACGTGACAACATCATGTACAGAGTTTGTGCCTGAGAACCTTCTGAGTTAAAAACAATAATTAAAAATTCTCACATTTTAGGTTTCCTTTTCACTTTAGAGAGTGAGCAAGTGAACGAGAACCAGAGAGAGAGAGAGAGACAGAGAGAGAATGGGCACTTCAGGGCCTCAGCAACTGCAGGTGAACTTCAGACACTTGTGCCACCTAGTGGGCAACTGTGGCCTTGCACTTGCCTCAGCTTTGTGTGTCTGGTTTACGTGGGATCTGAAGAGCTGAACATGGGTCCTTGGGCTTTGCAGGCAAGTGCCTTAACCGCTAAGCCCAGGTTTCTTTCTTTCTTTCTTTCTTTCTTTCTTTCTTTCTTTCTTTCTTTCTTTATTTATTATTATTTATTTATTTTTTTTTTTGGTTTTTCAAGGTAGGGTTTCACTCTAGTCCAGGCTGACCTGAAATTCACTCTGTATTCTCAGGGTGGCCTCAAACTCAAGGCAATCCTCCTACCTCTGCCTCCCGAGTGCGCCACCATGCCTGGCTTCCAGGTTTATTTTTTATTTGAGGTAGGGTTTCACTTCGGCACAGGCTAACTGGAATTCACTATGTAGTCTTAGGGTGGCCTCAAACTCACAGTATTCCTCCTACCTCTGACTCCCAAGTGCTGAAATTAAAGGCGTGCGCCACCACGCCCCCAGCCCCTCACTGTGGACTCTAGACAAGTGCTCTACCTCTGAGCCACGGCCCCAGCCCCTCACTGTGGGTTCTAGACAAGTGCTCTACCTCTGAGCCATGCCCCCAGCCCCTCACTGTGGGTTCTAGACAAGTGCTCTACCTCTGAGCCACGCCCCCAGCCTCTCACTGTGGACTCTAGACAAGTGCTCTACAGATGAACCACACCCCCAGCCCCTCACTGTGGATTCTAGACAAGTGCTCTACCTCTGAGCCACGGCCCCAGCCCCTCACTGTGGGTTCTAGACAAGTGCTCTACCTCTGAGCCACGCCTCCAGCCCCTCACTGTGGATCCTAGACAAGTGCTCTACCTCTGAGCCACGCCCCCAGCCCCTCACTGTGGACTCTAGACAAGTGCTCTACCTCTGAGCCACGCCCCCACCCCCTCACTGTGGATCCTAGACAAGTACTCTACCTCTGAGCCATACCCCCATCACCCCTAACAGATGTTTATTGAGCACTTACTCTGTGCAGGGCTCTTGTCTACCATTATGAAGTTGAACAAAACGAACCAACCCAGTGCGGTTCGCTGCCTGGACGTAAGAGTATGGGAATTAGAGGTAGGAAGGAGACAGACAGGTCTCCTCCCTTTAGGCTGTGGATGGTGTTCTGAAGGAGGGAACAAATTACTTCCATAGTTTTATCCTAGCACTCAGGAAGCTGGGGTAGGAGGATCGCTGTGAGTTCAAGGTCAGCCTGAGGATATAGTATTCCAAGTCAACCTGGACTAATGTTCGATTCTTACCTCAACAAAAGGAAAGACGGTGGCACACGCCTTTAATCCCAGCACTCCGGAGGCTGAAGTAGGAGGAGTCTCGTCAGTTCAAGGCCAACCTGAGCTAGAGAGACCCTACCTCACAAAACCAAAAAAAGGAGGAGGAGGAGGACAAAGAACAAAAATACCTTTTATTATTTTTATTTGTTTTATTTGGGAGAGACACACACACACACAGAGAATGGGCACACCAGGGCCTCTAGCCAATGCAAATGAACTCCAGACGCATATGCCACCTTGTGCATCTGGCTTACGTGGGTCCTGGGGAATTGAACCTGGGTCCTTTGGCTTTACAGGCAAGCACCTTAACTGCTAAGCCATCTCTCCAGCCCTAAATTAAATATTAACAAAAGAAAGAAGAAACAGAGAAAAGAAATTATAGTCATGTTTCTGGGAGAGGGCTGGGAGGGTGGGCGAGGGCCGCACGCCTTAAATCTCAGCAAGCTGGAGGCAGAGGTAGTAGGATCGCTGTGATTTTGAGGCCAGCTTGGGCTAGAGCCAGACTCGACTTCGGGGAAAAAAAAAAAATTAGATTCCAGGGGACGGATAATGGAAACCGTGGGCAGGGGGGGGTTTATACAAGGTCATTCCAAAGTCATGCCCAGAGCGCACTCTGTGACCTCAAGCCCAGCCTCTGGGGCCAAAAGACTTGTTTCCTGGAATCTTTTTTTTTTAATATTTTATTTTGATTTATTTATTTGAGAGAGGAAAAGGAGAGAGAGAGAGAAAAAGAGAGAGAGAATGGGCGCGCCAGGGCTTCCAGGCAATGCAAACAAACTCCAAATGCGTGCGCCACCTTGTGCATCTGGCTAACTTGGGTCCTGGGGAATCGAACCGAGGTCCTTTGGCTTTGCAGGCAAGCGCCTTAACCGCTAAGCCGTCTCCTGGAATCGTTTCTGAAACACACTCCCCTGGAGACCCCAGCGGCCTCTCTAGCCTAGCCTTGGGCCTGAGAGCGCTCTGAAGATCGGCTCTGGGCTCCCGTCCAGCACAGGGGTGTCTCCCAGGGTGCACAGGATGGCGTTGTCACCTTGGGAGGTGTGAAGAGCAGGCGGTGGTGGGGGTGGTGGTGGGGGTCAGATTCCGGTAAGTCCCAGGGGTTGGGGTGGGGGCGAAGGTGGGGAAGGGCTGTAGCTTTTGGTCCTTCCCCAGCTGGCCCCAACCAGAGCCTGACCTAAAAGGACAGACAGATAATGAACCCTTCCCGCCCCTGGCCCCAGAAAGGGAGGGGTTTCCTGACAGGAAACTCTGCTCCTCCAAAGCCGACCCCCCTTCTCAGATCCAGGCTCTCAGCAGTCCTGGCCCAAGTAGCCTAGGGACTGGACAGCAAGAGGGGACAGAGGGACTGGCCCGGAGGACAGAGGTGAGTGTACTTAGGTGACTGGGGGAGAAGTCACAGTCCCCAGACCCCTTCAGATAAGAGGCGCTGCAAGGGACCGGGTTGGATCAATGTTAAGGTGGGAAGGCTGATTTGTTTTTTTTTTTTTTTTGGATGCCACAAGACCTTGTACCCACAAGAGGGAAGTGGGCAAAGGGGAGGCTGAAGGCAGACTTTGAGGGGTTCTAGGGAAGAGACAGCAAGAGGGAATACACTTCAGGGGCTCCAGGGATCCGGAGAGATGGGGAAGGAGTCTTGGAGAACGTGAGACACCTTCAGAGGAGGAGGAGGGAGATGGGACATTGTGTCCAGTGCACTGTGTGCCTAGATAGGAGACTGAAACTGACAGAGATACTCCATCCCAAGAGGACGGGGTCGCAGAGGCGAGACCTGGGAAAGCCACGCGTGTCTGCGCACACCTGTAATCATTTCAACACGCGGGAGGCGGAGGCAGGAGGATTTGAGAGCTGTAGGCCAGCCTAGGCTATAGATTATGTCTCAAATAAAAAAAGAAAGAGCCGGGCGTGGTGGCGCACACCTTTAATCCCAGAACTAGGGAGGCAGAGGTAGGAGGAGCACCATGAGTTCGAGGTGAGCCTGAGACTACAGAGTGAATTCCAGTTCCAGATCAGCCTGGGCTAGAACAAGACACTACCTCAGGGAGAGAGAGACAGAGAGTGAGAGTGAGAGAGAGAGAGAGAGAGAGAGAGAGAGAGGGAGAGAAAAGCTGGGCATGGTGGCGCACACCTTTATTCCCAGCACTCAGAGACTGAGGTTGGAGGATCATCATGAATTCCAGGTCAGCCTGGGACTCCAGAGCAGCCTGAGCTAGAATGAGACTCTGGAGGTTAGCCTATGTTATTTGAGGTTAGCCACCCTGGGTGAGAGAGACCTTGAAAGAGGAAGAAGAGAAAACACAAGCAAAATTGGAGTCCGAGCTAAAGGCCGCTGGTTGACAATAAGTGTTTGGTAGCATAGACTGGGCTATGGTTGTATAGATTGGAATCAGACTTTGATTTTTTTTTTTTTTTTTTTTGGTTTTGGTTTTTCGAGGTAGGGTCTCACTCTAGCCCAGGCTGACCTGGAATTCACTATGTAGTCTCAGGGTGGCCTCAAAACTACAGTGATCCTCCTACCTCTGCCTCCCAAGTTCTGGGATCAAAGGCGTGTGCCACCACTCCCAGCTTCTTTCTTTTTACCTTTTTATAAAAACTTTTTGTTTTTATTTATTTGAGAGAGAGAGGGGGGGGAAGGAAGGAGAATACGGGCGTGCCAGGGTCTCCAGCTGCAGCAGACTCCAGATTCATGCACCACCTTGTGCATCAGGCTTTACGTGGGTACTGGGGAGTCGAACCTGGGTCCTTTGGCTTTGCAGGCAAGAGCCTTAACTGCTAAGCCATCGCTCCAACCCTTTTTTTTTTTTTTCTTTTTTGGTTTTTCAATTCAGGGTTTTGCTCTAGCCCAGGCTGACCTGGAATTCACTATGTAGTCTTAGGGTGGCCTTGAACTCACAGTGATCCTCCTACCTCTGCCTCCCAAGTGCTGGTATTAAAGAAGTGTGCCACCGTGCCCAGCCTTCCTTTTTTTTTTTTTTTTTTTTTCGAGGTAGCGTCTCACACACACACACTGTTGGCAGTATGACTCTCTTTTTTTCTGCCGTAGGGTCCCACTCTAGCCCAGGCTGACCTGGAATTAACTATATAGTCTCAGGGTGGCCTCGAACTCTCAGCAACCCTCCTACCTCTTGACTCCCAAGTGCGCCACCACGCCTGGCTTTTTTTTTTTTTTTTTTTTTTTTTTTAATGAGACAGTCTCACTATATAGTCCAGGCTGGCATCAAAATCGCGAAATTTCAGGATTCTCCCGGACTCCTGAGTGGTTGGATTACAGGCATGCACCACCACACCCTGCTACGTGGTGGCTACTTGAAATGGGGACAGGGTCTCTAAACAGAGAGCAGGCTGCTCTGGAGGTCAGGGAAAGATTGGCAGGCACGAGGAAGAGGAGGAGGGGCCCACAGAGGGAAGTAGTGGTGGTTGAGACATCCTGCTAGAGCTTGGGGGCTTGAGGAAGGCTTCGGAAGTGAGTCAGGGGCCCTGGCATTGGGAGGTAAGTGGAGGGCGTTGGAAGAGGCAGGATGTCCGAGTGAGTTTGCAGAGGGGGTGTGCGGGAACCAGGAACGGCCCCGGGGCGGGGGTTGGGTGGGAGAAAGGTAGGGGCCAATTTGGGGCAAGAGTAGCCAGGTTTTGGGTAGTGTTGGAAGTAGTTTGGGGGAATTGGTTGCAGTTTTGGAGAGATGTTAGAGCTGGCTGCTGGGGACCAGCAATTCTAGTTTATGTAACCATAGGATCCATGACAGCCTGCCATTGTAGGGGGTTGAAGACTGTTTTGGGGTGATGTTGGAGCCAGCATTGATGGAACCTGTTATTGTTGGAGGGGCGTTGGAGACAGTTTTGGGTGATGTTGGAGCCGGTGTTGATGGAACCTGCCATTGTGGGGTGTGGGGGGGAGACAGTTTTGGGTGATGTTGGAGCCGGTGTTGATGGAACCTGCCATTGTGGGGTGTGTGGGGGGGACAGTTTTGGGTGATGTTGGAGCCGGTGCTGAGAGATGCCGGAGCCCTTTGGTGTGAGGCGGTGTGGAAACCAGTTTGGAAGACAATGGACTCACACCACAGGGTGTGATCAGCATGTGTGTTGTTGGGGAGTGGGGGGAAAGGGAGTAGTGATTCCACACAGCCAAGGGAGGGGGGGCTCCAAGCAAGGGGTTGCTATGGCAACCACCTCCCTGGTGGGTTGGGGACCATGGAGATTGGAGGGAGGTGGGACCATGGATTGCCTAGAAACCAAGGAAAAAAACTGAGGAGCATTAGCTGGTCTCTACAAGCTGAAATACATACAGAAGAGCCCACCATGGGCAGGGGAAATTTTGACCACCAAGAGCCAAAAGCCAGCCATAGAACCACCCAGCCTCGACCTCCCCTCAGACCTCCTACCCACCCATGAATGCCAAACTGGTCTGTCCTCGTCCCTCACTTCCTTCGAACTATTTCAAGGTTAAAAAGGGGTGGGGGCTGGAGGGATGGCTTAGCGGTTAAGGCGTTTGCCTGCAAAGCCAAAGGACAGGCGTTCAGTTCCCCAGGACCCACATTAGTCCAATGCACAAGGTGGCGCATGCGTCTGGAGTTTGTTTACAGCGGCTGGAGGCCCTGGTGTGCCCATTCTCTTTCTCTCTCTGCCTGTTTCTCTGTCTCTCAAATATCTCTGTCCCTCAAATAAAATTTTAAAAAAACCTAAAAAAAAAATTACAAGCTGGGCGTGGTGGTTCCCACCTTTAATCACAGCACTCGGGAGGCAGAGGTAGGAGGATCGCTGTGAGTTCAAGGCCACCCTAAGACTACATAGTGAATTCCAGGTCAGCCTGGGCTAGAGTGAGAACTTACCTCAAAAAAATACAAAAGAATTAAACAAACAACAACAACAAAAACCCACTACAGGTCCAAACAGGAAAACAAGTAAATATCTAACGTTTTATTTAAGCAATTTCTGTGACAGCTACAAAGCAGAGTATTAAAAAGCCCTTTTAAAATCAGTGGGCTGGGTCTGCAGAGAGATGGCTCAGCAGTTAAATGTAACACCCAGGTTCGATTACCCAGTTTCTTATGCAAAGCCATTTGCACAAAGTGGAGCATGCATCTGGAGTTCATTTACAGTGGCAAGAGGCACTGGCCCACCCATACCACACACACTCGCTCTCTCTGTCTCTCAAATAAATTAATAAATAATCAATTAGAGAGTTTATTTATTTTATGTTATTAGATTTTTCAAGGTAGGGTCTCACTAAGCCTAGGCTGAACCTGGAACTCCCCCCATAGTCCCAGGCTGTCCGCAAACTCACAGCGATCCTCCTACCTCTGCCTCCTGAGTACTGGGATTAAAAGTGTGAGCCGCCACTCCCTGCTCATTTACTCACTTATTTATTTATTGTTTTCTGAGGTAGGGTTTCACTCTAGCCAAGGCTGACCTGGAACTTACTATGTAGTCTCAGGATGGCCTCAAACTCACGGTGATCCTCCTGCCTCTGCCTCCCAAGTGCTGGGATTAAAGGCATGCGCCACCACGCCTGGCATCATTTATTTTAATTTTTTGTTTCGTTTTTATTTACATATTTGAGAGTGATTGGCAGAGAGAGAAAGACCAGGTAGATGAGAGAGAATGGGCGGGCCAGGGCCTCCAGCCACTGCAAATGAACTCCAGATGCGTGTGCCCGCTTGTGCATCTGGCTTACGTGGGTCCTGGGCAATACAAACCTCGAACCCGGGTCCTTATGTTACTCAGGCAAGTGTTTAACCGCTAAGCCATCTCTCCAGCCCTATTTTTGTTTTTCATTTTTTTGTTTTTGTTTTTGAGGTAGGGTCTCACTCTAGTCTAGGCTGGCCTGGAATTCACTCTGTATTCTCAGGCTGGCCTCGAATTCCCGGTGATCCTCCTACCTCTGCTTCCCGAGTGCTGGAATTAAAGGCATGTGCCACCAAGCCTGGTGAGCCCTATTTTTATAAGATCATGTTTTCTTAAAAAATTGCTCTTTAGCATTTTAATGTTTTTGGGAGGGTCAGAATCTGTGTGTGTGTGTGTGTGGTATATGCACATGTGTGCACAGATGCACACACATGAAGACACCAATGGAGGACATGGCGTGTTCTCTATTGCTTTTCTGTCTTATTTCCTTCAGACAGTCTCTCTCATTGAACCTGGAGCTCACGGGGTTTTCTTTTTCCTTTTTTTTTTTTTTAAATTTTTTTTGTTTATTTATTTATTTGAGAGTAACAGAGAGGAGAGGGAGAGGGAAGGAGAGAGAGAGAGAGAGAGAGAGAGAATGGGCGCACCAGAGCTTCCAGCCTCTGTAAACGAACTCCAGACGCGTGCGCCCCCTTGTGCATCTGGCTAACGTGGGTCCTGGGGAATTGAGCCTCGAACCGGGGTCCTTTGGCTTCACAGGCAAGCGCTTAACGGCTAAGCCATCTCTCCAGCCCGCTCACGGGGTTTTCAAGGAGACCAACAAGTCCCAGTGATCCCCCTGTTTCTGCCGCCTCAGGGCTGGGGTTACAGATGTCCGTGCCATGAGTAGCCTTTTACAGGAGTTCCAGAGAGTTCAATACTGGGGATCTTCATGCACCATGCTGGGCCTGTATTTACTTATTTTATTTTTATTTATTTATTACAGTCAGAGATGGGGAGAGAGAGAGAGAGAGAGTGAGAATGGGCGCACCAGGGCCTCTAGCCACTTGCAAACAAACTCCAGACGCATGTGTCACTATGGGCATCTGGCTTACGTGGGACCTGGAGAATCAAACCTGGGTCCTTAGGCTTCATAGGCATGCACCTTAAGTGCTAAGCCATCTCTCCACCACCATCCCCCCTTTTTTTTTCGAGGTAGGGTCTCACACTAGCCCAGGCTGACCTGGAACTCACTGTGTAGTTTCAGGGTGACCGTGAACTCATGGCAATCCTCCTACCTCTGCCTCCTGAATGCTGGAATAAAAGGTGTGCGCCACCACGCCCAGTTCATTTAGTTTGTTTATTTATATTTTGTTATTTATTTATTTTTGTTTTTTTCGAGGTAGGGTCTCACTCTAGGCCAGGCTGACCTGGAATTCACTATGTAGTCTCAGAATGACCTCAAACTCACAAAGATCCTCCTACCTCTGCCTCCCAAGTGCTGGGATTAAAGGCATGTGCCACCACACCTGGCTGCCCCCCCCCCAACCTTTTTTGGTATATTTTATTTTTTTTTATTTATTTATGAGAGAGAGAATGGACACACCAGGGCCTCTAGCCACTGTGAACAAACTACAGATGCATGCACCATAATGTGCATCTGGTTTACATGGGCTCTGGGCAATGGAACCTGGGTCCTTAGGCTTCACAGGCAAGTGCCTTAACCGCTGGGCCATCTCTTCCAGCCCCCTTTTATCTACTTTGGAGACAGAGTCTCATGGATTCCAGTCTCATGCATCTCAATATGTAGCTGATAATAACCTGGAATTGGTTTTCTGTTTACACGTAGTGAGTGCTGGTGATACAGTGTACCCTCTCATGCCTAGTAGATGCCATGCTGGGGACTGAACCCATGGCTGTGTGCATGCTAGGCCCCAAACCCTCCTGGTGGAGTCTAGGCAGCTGTTCTACTGCTGAGACACACCCCCAGCCCTGTGACGTTGGATTCTTTTCTACTTAAAAAATTATTTATTTATTTATTTACTTATTACACAGAGAGAGAGAGAGAGACAGATACGGAGAATGGACGTGCCAGGGCCTCAGGCCACTGCAAACAAACTCCAGACACATGTGCTACCTTGTGCATCTGGCTTACGTGGGTCCTGGGGAATCGAACCTGGGTCCTTAGGCTTCATAGGCAAGTGCCTTAACTGCTAAGCCATCTCTCTACCTCTCCCTTCTTTTTTATTATTTTTTTATTAACAACTTCCATGATTATAAAAAATACCCCATGGTAATACCCTCCCTCCACTTACCCCTTTGAAACTCCACTCCATCATACCCCTCCCCATCTCAATCAGTCTCTCTTTTACTTTTGATGTCTTGATCTTTTCCTCCTCTTATGATGGTCTTATGCAGGTAGTGTCAGGCACTGTGAGGCCATGGATATCCAGGCCATTTTGTGTCTGGAGGGCGCATGTTGTATGGAGTCCTGCCCTTCCTTTGACTCATACATTCTTTCCACCACCTCTTCTGTATTAGACCCTGAGCCTTGGAAGGTGTGATACAGATATTGCAGTACTGAGCACTGCGGTCACTTCTTTCCATCACCATGATAGCTTCTGAGTCGTCACTGCCATCTGAAAAGAGAAGATTCTCTACCCAAAGTGAGAGTAGCATTAATATAAGGGTGTGAACATTAAGAGAAGTGCTTACTGGGCAGTTTGATAAGCATAGTATATACATTTGGCCAGACAACAGCAGACATTACACCCCTAGGGCTCATGACTACCCCTGTTTAAAGTTTTCAGTATCAGGGATGTATTCCCTCCCATGGAGCGGGCCTCCAGTCCAATTAGAGGGCAGTTGGTTTCCATCATGACAGACGTGTCACTGTTGCCCCGTTGGCTCATTTGGCCTGGCTGGCCAATTATAAGGCTTGTAGTGTCCACTGTTGAGTATCTTCACTGGTGATTTCTCTTTCTCCCACTGAACTGCATGCAGAATGGCTTCTTCCAGCTTTCTGTCAGCTGGTCTACATGGAGGAGGTTATCAGCTCAGATGGAGCAAGATTTCTCAGTGGCCTTGCAGCCCAAGTATATGCAGTCTTCAGCAGTAGAGTCTTACCATCTATTCCTGGTGGGAAACCAAGGGCCTCGGCAATGGCCTATAATATTTTAGGGGCATCAGGGAACTCCCTGGCCAACACTCATTGACCCTTCTTATTTTGTTTTTAATTTTTAAAAATATTTTATTTGAAGCTGGGTGTGGTCATGCATGCCTTCAATCCCAGCACTGGGGAGGCAGAGGTAGGAGGATTGCCATGAGTTTAAGGCCACCCTGAGACTACAGAGTGAATTCCAGGTCAACCTGTACTAGAGTGAGACCCTACCTCTAAAAACAAAACCAAAAATATATATTTATTTATTTATTGGAAAGAGAGAGAGAGAGAAAATGGACTCACCAGGACCTCTAGCTACTGCAAACTCCAAATGTATGCGCCAATTTGTGAGTCTGGTTTACATGGGTACTGGGGAATCAAACCTGGGTCCTTAGGCTTCACAGGCATGTTCCTTAACAACTGAGCCACCTCTTCAGCCCTAATTTTTTTTTGTTTTGAGACCAGGTGTCACTCTAGCCCATGCTGACCTGGAACTCACTCTGTAGTCTCAGGCTATCTCGAATTCATGGTGATCCTCCTACTTCAGTGCTAGGATTAAAGGCGTGCATCACCAGGCCTGACATGTTTTGTTTTAATACTGTATTATTTATTTATTTATTTGGGAGAGAGATACAGAAATAGGCAGGTGGGGGGAGAGAGAGAGAGAGAATGGGCGTGTCAGGGCCTCCAGCTACTGCAAAAAATCCAGAACTGGATTTTTTTTTTGTTCATTTTTATTTATTTATTTGAGAGTGACAGAGAGAGAAAGAGGCATATATATATATTAGAGAGAAAATGGGCCAGCCAGGGCCTCCAGCCACTGCGAACGAACTCCAGATGTGTGCGCCCCCTTGTGCATCTGGCTTACATGGGTCCTTTGGCTTTGCAGGCAAGCGCCCTAACCTCTAAGCTATCTCTCCAGCCCAATGGTTGGCTTTTTTTTTTTTTTTTTTTTTTTTTTTGGTTTTTAGAGGTAGAGTGTCACTCTAGCCCAGGCTGACCTGGAATTCACTCTGTAGTCTCAGGGTGGCCTTGAACTCACAGCGATCCTCCTACCTCTGCCTCTGGAGTGCTGGGATTAAAGGCGTGCGCCACCACGCCCGGCATGCCTGGCATTTTTTTATATTTTCTTTTCTGTGTGTGTGTGTGTGTGTGTGTGTGTGTGTGGTATGCACATGTAAGTGCAGTGGCCGGAGTAGAATGTCAGGTGTCCCCAGTCTGTTGTTCTTCCATCACTCCTGTTTGAGCCAGTCTCTACTGGTTGGTCCTGAGGCTTGCTGTCTTTTTCAGAAGCTCCAGCCATTCCTTTTTTTTTTTTTTATTAAATATTTTATTTATTTATCTGTGAGCAGAGAGAGAGTTAGAAGAGAGACAGACAGAGAGAATGTGCATGCCAGGGCCTTCGGCCACTGCAAACGAACTCCAGATGTATGTGCCACTGTGTATCTGTTTTTACGTGGGTACTGGGGAATTGAACCTGCGTGGTTAGGCTCTGAAGGCAAGCACCTTAACTGCTGAGACGTCTCTCCATCCCTCCAGTGATCCTTGGATCTTGGTTCTCTGCTCCCCGTGGGACTGGGGTTACGGACATGTGTGGCCACACCCAGCTGTCTATGAGGGTCCTGGAGGTCCATCTTGAGCGGTCTCTCAGGCCCTCACCCTCACACAGGAAGTGCTCTTAACTTCTGAGCCAGCTCACCAGCCCATTATTTTAATGCTGGATTTATTTATTTATTTCGGAGAGGAGAGAGAGTGTGTGTGAGGAAGATGCAGAGAGAGAGAAAGAGAGAGAGAGAGAATGGGAGCACCAGGGCTTCCAGCCACTGCAAATGAACTCCAAATGCATGCGCCACCTTGTGCATCTGGCTTACATGGGTCCTGGGGAACCTAATCTAGGTACTTAGGCTCCGCAGGCAACAGCCTTAACTGCTGAGCCATCTCTCCAGACCTGGATTTTTTTGGTTGTTCATTTTTATTTATTTATTTGAGAGTGACACAGAGAGAAAGACAGATAGAAAGAGAGAGAGAGAGAATGGGCACGCCAGGGCCTTCAGCCACTGCAAACGAACTCCAGATGTGTGAGCCCCAGTGTGCATCTGGCTAACATGGGTTCTGGGGAATCAAGCCTCAAACTAGGGTCCTTATGCTTTGCAGACAAACACTCAACCACTAAGCCATCTTTGTAGCCCTGGATTTTTTCTTTTAACTTCATACAAAAAAACAAATTCCTCATACAAGTCATGTGTGGTGATGCACACCTCTAATCCCAGCACTCGGGAGGCAGAGGTAGGGTCACTGAGTCTGAGGCCAGCCTGAGACTACATAGTGAATTCCAGGTCAGCCTGGGATAGAGTGAGACCCTGCCTCAGAAACAACCAAAAGTAAAAAATAAAATATATAGGGCTGGAGAGATGGCTTAGCAGTTAAGGCACTTGCCTGCAAACCCAAAGGACCCAGGTTCTATTCCCCAGCACCCACATAAGCCAGATGCACAAGGGTGTGCACGCATCTGCAGTTAGTTTGTAGTGGCTAGTGTCCCTGAGGCACCCATTCTTTCTCTCTCTCTCTCTCTCTCTCTCTCTCTCTCTCCCTCTCTCCTTCCTATTTCTGTATATATCTCTCTCAAATAAATAAAAATAAAATAGTTTAAAAAATAAAAATATAAATGAGACAGAGTCTTGGAGCTCACTTGGTAGTTCAGGCTAGCCTTGAACACATGGAAATCCTCCTGCCACACCCTCCCAAGTGCTGGGATTACAAGCACAAACCACCACACCTGGTATATATATATTTTTTCTTTTTTTGTTATTTTTATTTTGAGAGAGAGAGAGAAAGGTGCAGAGAGAGAGAGAGAGAGAGGGAGAGAATGGGCGTGCTAGGACCTTTAGCCTGCTACAAAGGAACTCCGTGAGCCCCCTTGTGAACATATGTGACATTGCGTGCTTGCATCACTGTGCGTCTGACTACCTGGGACCTGGAGATTGGAACATGAGTTCTTAGGCTTTGCAGGCAAGTGCCTTAACTGCTAAGGCATCTCTTCAGCCCTATAATTTGTTTTCTATATTTCTCTGAATGTTTGAAGTATTCATGATTTATTTATTGTTTTTGCAATGCTGGGGACAGAACCCAGCACCTGGTGTATACTGAACAAACATTTTACCTCTGAGCCACTTCCGAAGCTCCAAGAGTAGCTTTTAGAATAATGAAATAGGGCTGGAGAGATGGCTTAGCAGTTAAATGCTTGCCTGTGAAGCCTAAGGACCCCGGTTCGAGGCTGTATTCCCCAGGACCCATGTAAGCCAGATGCACAAGGGGGTGCATGCGTCTGGAGCTCGTTAGCAGTGGCTGGAGACCCTGGCGTGCCCATTCTCTCTGTCTCTCCCTCTCTCTCGCTCTCTGTCTCTGTCTCTGCCTCTTTCTCTCTCTGTCTGTCGCTCTCAAATAAATAAATAAAAATAAACAAAAAATTTTAAATAATGAAATAGGCCTGGATCAATGGGTCCCTGGTTAAGACACTTGCCTGAAAAGCCTAGTAACCCTGGTTCAATTCCCCAGTACCCATGTAAAGCCAGATGCACAAAGTGGCACATGCACCTGGAGTTCATTTGAAGTGGCTGGAGGCCCTGGCACCGTCATATACCCTCTGTCTCTCTTCTATCGCTTTTTCTGCTTGCAAATAAATAAATAAATAATTTTTTTAAAAATGGGCTGAAGAAGCCAGGTGTGGTGGCGCATGCCTTTAATTCCAGCACTCGGGAGGCAGAGGTAGGAGTATCACCGTGATTTCAAGGCCACCCAGAGACTCCATAGTGAATTCCAGGTCAGCCTGGGCTACAGTGAAACTCTACCTCAAAAGAAAAAGAAAAAAAAGAAAAGAAAAAAAAGGGGGGCTGGAAAGATGGCTTAGCAGTTAAGGCACTTGCCTGTGAAGCCTAAGGACCTAGGTTCAATTCCCCAGTACCCACGTAAGCCAGATACACATAGAGGCACGTGTGTCTGGAGTTCGTTTGTAGTGGCTAGAGGCCCTGGTGTGCTCATCCTCTCTCTCTCTCTCTCTCACTCTCAGGTAAATAAATAAGTAAATAAAATATTATTTTATATATTAAGCCGGGTTGGTGGCGCACACCTTTAATCCCAGCACTTGGGAGGCAGAGGTAGGAGGATCGCCGTGAGTTCACGGCCACCCTGAGACTACACAGTGAGTTCCAGGCCAGCCTGAGCTGCAGCGAGACCCTACCTCGGAAAAACTAAAAAATGATGAAATAAGGCTCACTTGCAGCTCAGCGGTAGGGCACTTGCCCAGCATATTTGTGGGACTCTGGTTCCGTCCTCGGTACTGATAAAACGACGACGATGATGATGATGGAACGCTGTTCCCTAGCTCCGCAATGCCCTTGGGAGAAAACCCAAGTCCCTAGTCACAGTGTCAGGTCCTGTTGTGGCCTGCTCTTCGCTGCCCTCCTCCCCCACAAGGAATGAACTGTCTGCCTTCTTCCTTCCTCCGTTTCCTGTTCGCACCCACTCCAGAGTGCCTGTCCCGTGCTTGGAGCCAGGGACATGGGGAATGATTGATATAGGTCCAACCCTGACCTCCCGGGCTCACAGTCTAGTGTGACACACAGACATGTCCCAGACAATGACAATTTTAGGGAAGGGCTGGGATGGGACAGCCCAGGGGATATAAGAGTGTGTGTGTGTGTGGGGGGGTGAAGCCTAGGTGTCAGGCAGGGCTTCCTGGAGGAGGGGGCCTGAATCCTAAAAGATGGAGGACAAAGGGCTAGAGAGATGGCTCAGTGGTTAAGGCGTTTGTCTGTAAAGCCAAAGGACCTCGGTTCGATTCTCCAGGACCCACGTAAGCCACAAGGGGAGCATGCATCTGGAGTTCATTTGCAGTGGCTGGAGGCCCTGGCGGGCCCATTCTCTTTCTCCCTCTCTCTCTCTCTCTCTCTCTCTCTCAAATAAATAAATAAAAATAAGGTTAAAAAAAAAAAAAAGATGAAGGCCAGATGTAGTGGCGCACGCCTTTAATCGCAGTACTTGGGAGGCAGAGGTAGGAGGATCGCCGTGATTTCGAGGCCAGCCTGAGACTCCATAGTGAATTCCAGGTCAGCCTAGACTAGAGTGAAGTTTTACCTCAAAAAAAAAAAAAAAAAAAAAATTGGGCTGGAGAGATGGCTCAACAATTCAAGGTGCTTCTTGCAAAGCCTGATGGCCCAGGTTCAGGTCCCCAGGACCCATGTAAAACCAGATGCACAAAATGGCGCATGCATCTGGAATTTGTTTGTAGTGGCAGGAGGCCCTGACATACCTATTCTTATCTTCTCTTTCTCTCTCTAGAAAAAAAAAAAAGAAAAAAGACAGAAAATGATAATAAAATAGAGAAAAAAAATGAACCTGAAGAAGAAAAGCAGGCTGGAAGTGCAATAGGGGCCATGGGAGCGAAGAGACAACATAGGGCAAGGGTCAAACTTGGTCACCATGGTGTCCCCAATGTCTGTATAAAGTAGGTCCACAGACCTAGTCAGTTGTTGCGTTTTTGGTAAAGTTGGATGGAACCAAGGGCCTACCACTAGCCCACAGTAAGTGAATAGCTAAGTCTGAGCCTCCCCCCAGCCCCTCACTGTGGATCCTAGACAAGTGTTCTACCTCTGAGCCACGCCCCCAGCCCCTCACTGTGGGTTCTAGACAAGTGCTCTACCTCTGAGCCACGCCCCCAGCCCCTCACTGTGGGTTCTAGACAAGTGCTCTACCTCTGAGCCACGCCCCCAGCCCCTCACTGTGGGTTCTAGACAAGTGCTCTACCTCTGAGCCACGCCCCCAGCCCCTCACTGTGGGTTCTAGACAAGTGCTCTACCTCTGAGCCACGCCCCCAGCCCCTCACTGTGGGTTCTAGACAAGTGCTCTACCTCTGAGCCACGCCCCCAGCCCCTCACTGTGGATCCTAGACAGGTGCTCTACCTCTGAGCCACGCCCCCAGCCCCTCACTGTGGATTCTAGACAGGTGCTCTACCCCTGAGCCACGCCCCCAGCCCCTCACTGTGGATTCTAGACAAGTGCTCTACCTCTGAGCCACGTCCCCAGCCCCTCACTGTGGATTCTAGACAAGTGCTCTACCTCTGAGCCACGCCCCCAGCCCCTCACTGTGGATTCTAGACAAATGCCCTAGTGTTCAGTCTCATATCCAGCCCTGGTATTTTCTTTCTTTCTTTCTTTCTTTCTTTCTTTGTGTAGCCCAGGCTAGCCTCGAACTCCTGATCCTCCTGCCTCCACCTCTTCAGCACTTTCCTATAAGTGTGCACCACCACACCCAGCTGGTATTTTATTTCTTTACATGGTTGTGTGGTTGATTCATGCATTCTTTTTTTGTTCATTTACTTTTAGTTTTATATGAGATTTTTCTTTTTTTATGTGAAAATTTTTGTTTTTATTCTTGTTTTTCGAGGTAGGGTTTCACTCTTGCTCAGGATGACCTGAATTCACGCAGGGTGGCCTCCAACTCACAGCGATCCTCCTACCTCTGCCTCCCGAGTGCTAGGATTAAAGGCGTGCTCCACCACGCCCGGCTATATGAAAATTTTAAAAGATTTATTTATTTTTTTATTTGAGAGCAACAGACAAAAAGGCCGAGAGAGAGAGAATGGGCCCGCCAGGACCTCCAGCCACTGCAAACGAACTCCAGATGCATGCGCCACCTTGTGCATCTGGCTTATGTGGGTCCTGGGGAATTGAGCCTTGAAGTGGGGTCCTTAGGTTTCACAGGCAAGCGCTTACCTGCTAAGCCATCTCTTCAGCCCTGAAAAAAAAGATGTACATGTAAAATAAGAGACAGAGAGAGAGAGAGAATGGATGCGCCAGGACCTCTAGCTGCTGCAAAGGAACTCCAGACGCATGCATCACTTTGTCCATCTGGCTTTACGTGGCTGCCAGGGAATCAAACTCTGGTCATTAGGCATTGCAGGCAAATGCCTTAACCTCCAAGCTATATCTTCAGCCCCTTGTTTGTTTATTCATTTTCAAGGCAGGGTCTCTAGCCCAAACTGACAGGAAATGCACTCTGTAGCTCCAGGCTGGCATCAAACTTGGAGATCCTCTTACCTCAGCTTCCCCAGTGCTGGGATTAAAGCTGTGAGCCACCATACCCATCCAGTTTTTTCTTCTTCTTTTTTTTTTTTTTTTTTTTTTTTTGAGGTAGGGTATCACTGTAGCCCAGGATGATCTAGAACTCACTCTGTAGTCTCAGGGTAGCCTGGAACTCCCAAGTGCTGGCATTAAAGGTGTTCACTACCATGCCTGGCCTTTGGTGCTTTGGTTTGATTTTATTTTATTTTACTTTATTTATTTGACAGAGAAAGGGGGACAGAGAGAGAGAATGACTGGGCGAGCCAGAACCTCCAGCCACTGCAAACGAACTCCAGATGCACTGCGCCCCCTTGTGCATCTGGCTAACGTGGGTCCTAGGGAATTGAACCAGAGTCCTTTGACTTTGCAGGCAAATGCCTTAACTGTTAAGCCATCCCTCCAGCCCGCTTCTTTCCTTTCTTTTCTTTTCTTTTTTTTGTTTTTTTGTTTTGTTTTGTTTTGTTTTGTTTTTCTAGGTAGGGTCTCACTCTAGCCCAGGCTGACCTGGAATTCACTGTGTAGTCTCAGGGTGGCCTTGAAGTCATGGCAATCCTCCTACCTCTGCCTCCCGGGTGCTGGGATTAAAGGCGTGCGCCACCATGCCCGGCTGTCTTTCTTTCTTTCTTTCTTTCTTTCTTTTTTTTTTTTTTTTGAGACCTAGGCTGGCTTGAACTTGGCTATGTATCAAGGATGACCTTGAATTTCTGGTCCTCCTCCTTTCCCAGTTCTAGGGTTACTGTGCACCACCATGCCTGGCTTACGTGGCCCAAGAGGTCTCATCCAAGAGGCAAGCACTCGACCAGTAAACTGCACCCCAGCCGTGCTGTTAGCATCTCAAGACACTGTCTCTGGTAGCGTCTGGATTATGGAGCCAATTCTGGCCTTGGATTATGATCGTCCTGCCTCAGGCGCCTTCTGATCTGGGGGTCACAGGCATGAGCTATCATGGCCTGCTGAAGACCCTTTTTTTTTTTTTTTTTAATGTGCTTTTACTAGGTAGGGTCTCACTCAGGCACAGGCTGACGTGGAATTCACTATGGAGTCTCAAGGTGGTCCCGATCTCATGGTAATCCTCCTACCTCTGCCTCCTGAGTGCTGGGATTAAAGGGGTGTGCCACCATGCCAGGCCAATTTCTTTCTTTTTTAAAAAAACATTTGCTTATTTGTTTATGAGAGAGGGAGAGAACGGGCACGCTAGGGACTCCAACCACTGCAAACAAACTCCAGACGCACGCACCACCATGTGCATAATATATGGCTTACATGGGTTCTGGGGAATTGAACCTGGGCACTCATGCTTCTTAGGCAAGCGCCTTAACACTTAAGCCATCTCTCCAGCCCTGAAGATCCTACTTATATGAGCCCAGACCAGTACCTGGAGCCCCCCCACACACACACCTTCTCAATGTACTGCCCACAGAGAGACGTCGTCTCCAACACCGCTAATGGTCACTTATTTTTCTGCAGGTGCCTCGTGCCAAAATGCCCATCCTCAAGAGTGGAGGAGTGGCAGACCCTAAGATGCCCCGGGCAGGGACCCTGCCCCTTCGATCCTCTCGTAACCCCTTCGATGAAGTCCCGGGGCTGGAAGAAGAACCCGGGGGGCTGGGGACACTGCCCAATGGGACATCTTGTCGTCGCCGTGCCACGCTGGAGAAACTGGCAGGCTTGTCCCCTTTCCGGCTGGGCTGGCCCACAGGCCGGCGGGCAGGCAGCCCAGGAGATGGGCAACCTCGCTCTTTCTTGGGCCGTGTGCTGGTGCCTGGCATACGAAGGAGCTCGGCAGATTTCGGCCTCCTGACCCGGCTTCAGGGGCTCCGGGCCCAAGGCTGGTGACGAGGAAGCCGCTGGGGACGCGGCTCGCAGACTGGCCTTCCTGCGCCTGGGGCGCGGCTCCAAGCCGCGGCGGGCATCCCTGGCCGAGAGGGTGGTACCTGCTGGAGAGGCAGCCCCTGAACCCCCACCTAAGATTCCAGAGCCCCCAAAGATTAAGCAGCCCTTGTCAGGTGAGTAGGGGGGGGGGTCCTGATCTAGATTTGGGGGCCTCACAGTGCTGTTTCCTTTCCACCCTGGGCATCCTCTTCCTCATGCCCAGCATCCCAGCCCCCATGTGTGAGTGTGGCACCACCATCAGGGGCTTGGTCTCTTATCTCCCACCTCCTTTGTTTTTTTTTCTCTAAGATTAATTTAATTTAATTGAGAGAGAGAGACAGAGAAAGAGGCAAAGATCCAGGCACATGCGCCATCTTGTGCATCTGGCTTACTGTGGGTTCACAGGAACCGAACTTGCGTCCTTAGGCTTCACAGGCAAATGCCTTAACAGCCAAGCCGTCTCTCTTTAGCCCTCTCTCACCTCCTTCTGCCATCTCCAGCACTTCCCATGTTTGTGAACCCCACATGGGTCCCGTCCTTGCCTCTCCCAAACTTCCCCCTCTGTTCCCTCCCCAATCTGACCAACTTTATCCCATTTCAGGTATCAGCCTTGACCCTCCCTAAGCCCTAAGCTGAACCCCATCACAGCCCACTCTACCCTTATAGCCCCAGACTCAGACTACATCCTCCTTCATTCCCTCACTCCCCACCCCCTTTTTTTCTGAGGTACAGTCTCACTCTAGTCCAGGCTGACCTGGAATTCACTATGGAGTCTCAGGGTGGCCTCGAACTCACGGCGATCCTCCTACCTCTGCGTCCTGAGAGCTGGGATTAAAGGTGTGTGCCACCACACCCAGCCACCCTTATTTTTTTTGAAGTAGGGTCTCGCTGTAGCCCAGGCTGACGTGGAAGTCACTATGTAGTCTCAGACTGGCCTGGAACCCACAGCGATCCTCCTACTTCTGCCTCCTGAGTGCTGGGTTGAAAGGCGTGCACCCCCCCCCCCACTCCCTTATTTTTTCATCCTACTCTCTGTCTCTTTTTGTGGTTTTCCGAGGTAGGGTCTCACTGTAGCCCAGGCTGACCTGGAATTCACTATGGAGTCTCAGGATGGCTTTGAACTCACGGCGATCCTCCTACCTCTGCCTCCCGAGTGCTGGGATTAAAGGCGTGCGCCACCGCACCCTGTTCCATCCTATTCGCACCCGAACCTCCAAGTCCATCCCAATCCAACCCCATCTTCAACCTCCACCTTCAACTCCACCTGTCCCACCGCCAGACTTGATCTTCAAACTTATCTCCACATCCAGCCTCTGTTATCACCCCTCCCCAGCTATTCACCCCAATAAGTCACCAAGATTCACTTCTACAAAGCGGAAATGTTGGGTCCCATGGCTGTGCTCCTCCTGGGGAGATCCATCCATTCATACCTCTTTCCAGCTCCTGAAGTTTGCTGGGCATGGGGGCTTGGGCTTGTAAATGCAGCACTCTAATTTTTTTTCATTTAAAAAAATATTTTATTTTTATTTATTTATTTGAGAGAGGGAAAGAGGCAGAGAGAGAGAGAGAGAGAAAGAGAGAGAGAATGGGTACACCAGAGCTTCCAGCCACTGCAAGTGAACTCCAGACACATTTGCCACCTTGTGCATTTGGTTTACAAAGGTCCTGGGGAATCAAACCAAGGTCTTTTGGCTTTGCAGGTAAGCGCCTTAACCACTAAGAGAGAGAGGGAGAGAGAAAGAGAGAATGGGCCCCAGGGTCTCCAGCCACTGCAAACAAACTCTAGACTCGTGCGCCCCTGTGTGCATCTGGCTAACGTGGGTCCTGAGGAATCGAACCCCGGGTCCTTGGCTTTGCAGGCAAATGCCTTAACCACTAAGCCACCCCTCCAGCCCCCTAATCTTTCATCTTTGTATGGTGTTCTCTCTCTGTGTATGGTCATAGCATTTTCCCTTCTATATCTAAATTTCCTTCTTATGTTTATTTTAATTTTTTTAGGTTATTTTTATATTTTATTTACTTATTTGAGAGAGAGAGAGAGAGAGAACAGATAAGAGAGAATGGGCATACCAGGGTCTCTAGCCACTGCAAACAAACTCCAGACACATGTGCCACCCTATACATCTGGCTTTATGTGGGCCCTGGGGAGTTAAACCTGAGTCCTTTGGCTTTGCAGGCAAGTGCCTTAACCACTAAGCCATATCTCCAGCGCCCCCCCCCCCTTTTAAATTTGGGAGCTAGACCAGGCATGGTGGCTAAGGCCTTTGATCCTAGCACTTATAAGGCAGAGGTAGGAGAATCACTGTGAGTCTGAGGCCAACCTGAGACTACAGAGTGAATTCCAGGTCAGCTTGGGCTAGTGTGAGACCCAACCTCTAAAAACCAAAATTAAAAATTAAAATTAAAATTAAATGTGGGAGGCAGGTGTGGTGACGTACTCCTTTAATCCCAACACTAGGGGGGCAGAGTTAGGATCGCTATAAATTCAAGGTCAGCCTGGAACTACAGAGTGAGTTCCAGGTCAAGCCCTGCCTTGAAAAACACACACACACACACACACACACACACACAAAAAAAGAGTTGAAGAGATGGCTTAGCTGTTAAGGCACTTGCCTGTAAGGCCAAAGGACCCAGGACCCACGTAAACCAGATGCACAAGGTGGTGCATGCGTCTGGAGTTCGTTTGCAGTGGCTAGAGGCTCTGCCACACCCATTCTCTCTATCTGCCTCTCTTTCCTTTTTAAATAAATTAAATTAAATTAAAATTTAACAACCCCAAAACAAAAATATTTGGGTCTGGGGAGATGGCTCAGCAGATAAGAGTATTTGCCACATAATTATAAGGGCTGCCGAGGGCCTAATTTTTCCTGAGTTCTATTCCCAGTGCCCAGGTAAAAAGGTGGGCGTGGCCATGCACACCTGTAACCCTTGTCCTATGCAGAGCAGAGGCTGGAAAATCAGCGGGGCTCACTGCTCAGCCCCTGTCAGTAGAAACGTCAGCTCCAGGTTCAGTGGGAGACTGCGTCTCTAGGAAACATGCAGGAGAGCAACAGAGGAGGACACGTGACATTCTGTGGTCGCGCACTCACACACACAAATACATCACACACATACTAAAAAATAATTCCTCTACCCTGGGCGCGGTTGCCCACGCCTCTAACCCCGGTACTTGGGAGGCAGAGGTAGGAGGATTGCGGTGAGTTCGAGGCCAGCCTGAGACTCCATAGTCTAGGTTAGAGTGAGACCCTACTTCAAAAAAAAAAAAAAAATTAAAGAGAAAACAGATCCCAACTTATTCATATGCTCAGATCAGGTTTTTAGGTGAAAAGAGATAAGGAGGGCCAGAACTGTGGTTCAGTGGCTAAAGGTTCCTGCTTGCGCCTGACAGCCTGGATTCGATTCCCGGCACCAGTGTAAAAGCCAGACACGGGGCTGGAGAGATGGCTTAGCGGTGAAGCGCTTGCCTGTGAAGCCTAGGGACCCCAGTTCGAGGCTCGATTCCCCAGGACCCACGTTAGCCAGATGCACAAAGGGGCGCACGCGTCTGGAGTTCGTTTGCAGTGGCTGGAGGCCCTGGCGTGCCCATTCTCTCTCTCTCTCTCTCTCCCTCTTTCCCAAACAAACAAACAAAAAAAATTTTTTTAACGCCAGACACGCACAGTGGTGCCTGTGTCTGCAGTTCATCTGAAGCAGTAGGAGGCCCCGGTGGGCCCAAGGTCTCTCCTTCTCAAATAAATAAATGATGCATATTTAAATAAAAAAGGAGAGATCAGGAAAAAAAAAAAACTAGATTCTCCCTGACAGGCTCAAGGACATTCCCCACTTTTACTTTTGGGGACCCTGTTACTCCTAAACTGCCTCAGTAAGACCCATACTCTGTGGGGGGAAAAAATCTTCCTTTTTTTTAAGATGCCTGTTTTAAAATTTTTTTATTTTTAATTTTTTTTATTGACAACTTCCCCCAGGCAAGCACCTTAACTGCTAAGCCATCTTCCCTGCCCAACATCTCATTTATTATTATTTTTTGTTTGTTTTTTAATTTTTGTTTTTTATTTTTATTTATTTGAGAGCGACAAAGAAGCAGAGAGAGAGAAAGAATGGGCAGCGCACAAGGACCTCCAGCAACTGCAAATGAACTCCAGATGCGTGTGCCCCCTTGTGCATCTGGCTAACGTGGGTCCTGGGGAATCGAGCCTCAAACGGGGGTCCTTAGGCTTCACGGGCAAGTGCTTAACCGCTAAGCCATCTCTCCATCTCTCCTATTTATTTATTTATTTATTTATTTTTTTGAGGTAGGGTTTCACTCTAGCCCAGGCTGACTTGGAATTCACTATAGTCTCAGGGTGCCCTCAAACTCGTAAAGATCCTCCTACCTCTGCCTCCCGAGTCCTGGGATTAAAGATGTGCGCCACCACGTCTGGACTCTAGTTTACATTTTTTTTTTTTCTCGAGGTAGGGTCACACTGGTCCAGGCTGACCTGGAATTAACTATGTAGTCTCATGCTGGCCTCCAACTCACAGCAATCCTCCTACGTCTGCCTCCCAAGTCCTGAAATTAAAGGCGTGTGCCACCACGCCCGGCTCTAGTTTACTTTTTATTTTAAGACTAGGACTCACTAAATTGTCCAGGCTGGCCTTGAACTTGGTTTCCTCCTGCTTCTACCTCCCTAGTAACTGGGATTATATATCTATGCCACCAGGCCTGGTTTTAGACCCCAATCTCAACTTCACCCCCAAGTTAAAATGCCTTTTTCTAGGCCCGGCATGGTCTTGCCCACCCTTACACCCAGCACTGGGAAGCAGAGATAGGAGGATTGATGGTCGTGAGTTCAAGGCCAGCCTGAGAGATTACATAGTGAATTCCAGGTCAGCCTGAGCCAGAGCGAGACCCTACCTTGAAAAATACCAAAAAATTGAAAATTAAAAAAAAAAAAAAAGAAAATGCCTTCATCTCAACTACACCTTGCTCCCTACCTTCTCTTCTGTCCCACCCCTAAAACTACCTTCACCTCCAGCGCGGTCCCAACTCCCACCCCACTTGACTCAGCCCTGCCCGCCTCCTCCCCAGCCCCGCCCCCACCCAGGCTGCTGCTGGCCCAGAGGACCCCCCTTCCCCCCCCCCGCAGGGCTCCTTCTGTCCTCTGATGCCCTTCACATCCTGGATAGAGGCTATTTCAGCCTTGGCTCCCTGGGGACTGGGAGGGCACTGAAGGACTGAAGGGAGGTGAGGAGGGGGTGATTGAAGCCCCCGCCTTCTGGAAACGGATGGGCAGAAATAGCTGTGGTCAGGAAACAGTTTTCTGCCAGGGAGGAAGTGTGGGGGGGGGAGGTGTTGAGGGGTAACCCTTTGGTTTCATGGGACCTTCCCTCTGCCTCCACTTAAGGCCTCCCACCCGTGATTCCCCTTTCAGGAGTGACCAGCTGTTCTGGAGTGTGGACCCCACTCCACAGTCATTCCCACTGCCCAGACCCCTAACCCAAACCCTGCCCGTCTCCTGTGGCCACCTCCATCCTTCTCCACTTACCTGGCTCTGAGCTCGGTCCCCAGAAGGCAGGGGGGGTGGGGGAGTGGGTCACTGGTCTGATCTTCCTCCTGATTTTAGCTCCTCCCACTTCCCCATGACCCCCTTCTTCCAGTCCTGATGGTTATGGTTTTCCTTCTCATAACTTTTCCATCTCTCGCCCACTCCTAGAAATTCACATCCAAGGGCTGGAGATATGGCTCAGTGGTTAAATGTTCTTTCTTGCAAAGCCTGAAGGCCAGAGTTCAACTCCCCAGCACCCATGTAAAGCCAGATGCACAAAGTGGTGCATGTGTGTGGAGTTTGTTTGAAGTATGGCAGGAGGCTCTGGAAGGAGGCTCTTCTTTCTCTCTCTCTCTCTCTCTCTCTCTCTCTCTCTCTCTCTCTCAATAAATAAATAAATTCTCTAGCCGGGCGTGGTGGCGCACGCCTTTAATCCCAGCCGTCGGGAGGCAGAGGTAGGAGAATCGCCTGAGTTCAAGGCCACCCTGAGACTACACAGTGAATTCCAGGTCAGCCTGGGCTAGTGTGAAACCCTACCTTGAAAAACCAAAAATAAATAAAATAAATAAATAGGTAGATTATCCTCCAATTCTGACCTCCCTCCCTGTCTGCCTCTGTCTTTCTTTCTCAATAAATAAATTAATTAAATGAATCCCGACCTCTCTCAATAAATAAACAAATGAATGGATTCTCCAATCCTGACATCTTCCATAACCCTTCCCTTCTTCCCCAGCACCCCCCCCCAACTCACTGTCCTGGGGAGACAGGCTTGAAATTTCAAACCTGGCTGTGTCCACAGACATCACACTCTCTTGTCACATCATCCCTGTGGCCTCCATCCCCCTAGGAGGCCCCTTGCCCCTCTCCCTCATCTCCCCCTCCCAAGCTGCTTCTCTGGTTCTCCCCCTTCCAGCTCCTGCACCCCTCTCTCCCCCACCCCCCAGCCCTCCCGCCTGCCCCCCTTCCTCACTTCTCTTCTTCTTCTATGTATTCTCAGGCTGGCCTCGAACTCAAGGCGATCCTCCTACCTCTGCCTCCCTAGTGGGATTAAAGGCGTGCACCCACCACAGCTGGTTTATCTTCTTCTCTACCTAACTCTACGCTCCCCACTCTCCCTCAGTGTCCCCATCTCTCTCTTCCTCCTCCCTTTGTCTTCTTCCCCTCTCAGAACTGATCTCAGAATTTTGTTTTGCTTTCTTTCTTGTGGTTTTTTTTTTTTTTTTTTTTTTTTTTGTGTGTGTGTGTGTGTGTGTGTGTGTGTGTTTTGTTTTTCGAGGCTTGGAGCTTGCCTTTAACCCCAGCACTCTGGAGGCAGAGGTAGGAGGATCGCCATGAGTTCAAGGCCACCCTGAGACTTCATAGTGAATTCCAGGTCAGCCTGGGCTAGAGCGAGACCCTACCTTGAAAAACAAACAACAAAAAAGTGAAGGTCTTTGTGTCTGAAATAAAAGAATATCTTTTTCTTTTTAAGGTGTGCTCCACCACGCCCGACTTATTTGGGTGGTATTTATTTATTTATTTATTTAAGAGCGACAGACAGAGCGAGAAAGGCAGAGAGCGAGAGCGAGAATGGGTGCGCCAGGGCCTCCAGCCACTGCAAACAAACTCCAGATGTGTGCGCCCCCTTGCGCATCTGGCTAACGTGGGTCCTGGGGAGTTGAGCCTCGAACCCGGGTCCTCAGGCTTCACAGGCAAGCGCTTGCTCTCCAGCCCTTGGGTGGGTTTTTTTTTTTAAGGCTTTTAAAAAATATTTTATTTATTTGAGAGAGGAGGCATTTAGAGAGAGAGAGAGAGAGCGTGCACACCAGGGCCTCTAGTCACTGCAAAAAGAGCTCGAGGCGCATGTGCCACCTTGTGCATCTGGTTTACGTGGGTTCTGGGGAATCATGAAACCCAGGTCCTTAGGCTTTGCAGCTAAGCGCCTTAAGCACGGAGCCATCACTCCAGCACATTATATATATATACATATACATATACATATACATATACATATACATATACATATACATATATATATTTGACAGAGAAATAGGGAGAGAATGGGCGCGCCAGGGCCTCCAGCCACTGCAAACGAACTCCAGATGTGTGCGCCCCCTTGTGCATCTGGCTAACGTGGGTCCTGGCGAATCGAATCCGGGTCCTTTGACTTTGCAGGCAAGCGCCTTAACCGCTAAGCCATCCCCTCCAGCCTCCAGCCCTCCAGCACAGTTTTTTTTTTTTTTTCTTCGAGGTAGGGTCTCACTCTAGCTCAGGCTGACCTGGACCTATGTAGTCCCAGGCTGGCCTCGAACTCACGTCGATCCTTCTACCTCTGCCTCCGAGTGCTGGGATTAAAGGTGTGCGTCAGCACATCCGGAGCAGCTCCTTTATTTATTTGAGAGTCAGAGAAAGAGAGAGAGAAAGAGAGAGAGAGAGAGAGAATGGGTATGGGCAGCGTGCCAGGGCCTCTTGCTGCTGCATGGGAACCCCAGATGCATGCACCACTTTGTGCATCCGGCTCTATGTGGGTGATGGGGAATCGAACCAGGGCTTGCAGGCTCCTCAGGCAAGGGTCTTCCATAGCTGAGGCACATCTCCAGCGGGAACCCCCTCCACCGTTTTTCACTTTCTTTGGTGGCCCTGAGCAGGGGTCCTGAGCCTCCATACCCCCTCTTTCTCCTGCCCCCCGTCTTTCCCCTGCCCGCAGTCCTGGAGATCCTGAGCCTGATTCAGAGGCGCGAGCTGGCGCGGGCGGACGAGCACATCTTGGAGCTGGAGGCCGAAGAGCTGGCGGCGTCGGGGGGCGTCTCCCCGGGATCCCCGCAGAGCGAAGGGGGTCGCCGGGCGCGGGACGTGGCGCTGCTGTACGAGGCTCTGCAGCGCGAGCTGTGGGCGCTGGTTCGGGAGACGCTGGCGGGCCCGGGTCCGGGCGCGGGCGCCGGGGCGAGCGCGGTGGCGCAGCTGGCGCAGGTGCTGGTGCAGGAGGAGGCGGCCGACGGGCGCCGGGGTCCCGGGGCGGCCCGCAAGCTGCGCGCGCGCTGGGCGGACGCGGTGGCCCGCGCGGCCCGGGAGCGTCTGGAGGCGGCGGCGCCCGGGGCCCCCGGGGGTCTGGCCGGGCAGCTGGAGGCGCTGCGGGCGCGCTTGCTGGAGGACATGGCCGTGGTGCGGGGTCGCCTGGCGCCCGCCTACCCCGCAGGCCTGGGCGCCTTCGGAGTCTACCTGCGAGGCTACCACGGAGCGCTGGCCGACTGGCTCGGGGCCTCGGCGCGCAGGAGGCTGCCCCTGGCCGATCGCTATGCCCTGCTGCACTGGCACAATCAGGTGTACCCCAGGTGAGCCAGGGGTAACCCCTCCTCCCCACACCCAGGGTCTTGTACAACTGCCAGCCCTGGAGTCTTGAGACCCTAGACACACCCTTAGAAATGCTCTTTCTTAAAAAAAAAAAAAAAATTAAATCAATCAATCATCAGGCCAGGTGTAGTGGCACATGCCAGGGAGCCCAGTACTCTAGAGGCAGAGGTAGGAGCATCACTTTGTGTTCAAGACTACCTTGAGACTACATAATGAATTCCATCCAGGTCAGCCTGGGTTAAAGAGAGAGCGTACCTCAATAAATAAATAAATAAGGCTGGAGAGGTGGCTTAGTGCTTAAGGTGTTTGCCTACAAAGCCAAATGACCCGGGTTCAATTCCCCAGGACCCGACATAAGCCAGATGCTTAAGGGGGCGCATGCATCTGGAGTTCGTTTACAGTGACTGGAGGCCCTGGCATGTCCATTCTCTCTGGCACACTGGCTTGCTTTCTCTCTCTCTCTCCGTGCCCTCCTCTCTCAAACAAATAAATAAAATATAATATTAACTCCCCCCCAAAAAAATAAGTAAAAAAAATCAGGATATGGTCATCAAAACAATGAGAAGGCAGCAGTTACTGATATAGATTCTATTTAGGAAATTCATGTCAGTAATGGTCCCGGGGCCACCCATGACAAGTGGAGGCAGGATATGGAGTCTGGAATGTTCTCCGGATCACAAAAGACATGGGTTGAGTCTGATTCACAGGAAAGCCAAGTAGACGCCACCACGTGGGAAAAGTTGGTTGGAGGGAGGATAGGGGGCTGGGCTGGTTTGGGCAGGGCAGTGAGGGCACTGAGTAGCCTGGGGACAGGACTGGGGAGGCCCGGAGGCCAGGTGAGCTGAAGTTTCTGGAATCCAAGGTGGAAGGGAGCTAGGGCCTGGTGATGCAGAGCGTGGGCGAGGCTTGGCATGTCTTGTCATCAAGCCTGAACTTGACCCCTGTAGGTCTTTGCCCGGACACCATCCGTCACAGAGCTGACTCAGAGAGCTGGAGCCAGGGAAAAGCTAAGGTTCTCAAGGCTTCCTTTGAAGGATGGGCAAAGCTGGGCCCCCAGACAAGGAAGGGAGTAGCCCCGGGTCACTACACAGCGCCTGTGGGGACATGGAGACGGATCCCATGGCCCAGACCCACCTGTCGCTGACCTGTCTCTTACCTGTCCGTTTACAGAGAAGTCCTAGGCCTGGTGGATATGGTTGCCCTGGAGAACGGGGAGCTGGGGCCACTTCTGTCCCCTGGAACTCTACGGGGTTTGGAAGATGAATGTGTCACAGATGTCAAGGTACTTAGAACTTGCCATTGTAATTTGGGATGAGAAGGGCTTTGGTCCAGGCCAGGGCGTGGTGGTGCACACCTTTGATGTCAGCACCCAGGAGGCCGAGGTAGGAGGATTGCTGTGAGTTTGAGGCCACCCTGAGACTACATAGTGAATTCCAGGTCAGCCTGAGCTAGATGAGACCCTACCTCGAGAAAAAAAAAATACATATATATATATATGTATGTATGTATGTATATATATATATATATATACACACACACACACATACATATATTACATAGAGAAAGAAGTTGGGAGGCAGAGGTAGGAGGATCTCTGTGAGTTCAAAGCCACCCTGAGACTACATAGAATATTCCAGGTCAGCCTGGGCCACAGAGAGACCCTACCCTACCTGGGGAGGGAGGGGGGGAAACAAAACAAAACAAAACAAAACAAAACAGGTTCTTACTATGAAGCCCTCAACTTCCAAACAGGGTAGGAAGAGGCTAGGGAATTTTCCTGGCCAGCCTGTCTTCCCAGCATTACCTAGACCTTGGAGCCCCTAGGTGGAGTGAACTCCAGAAGGACCTGCTTGGAGGCCCCGGGTTAAAAGGGCAATGCCCTACTTACGTACTTGAGTGGGCCCACCGTGCTTCCCCGCTGCAGGCTCAGACGCGCGCGGCCCTCCTCCGAGCGCTGCAGGACGACGAGGAGCAGTGGTGCGGCGCGGAGGACACGCCCAGCAGCCTGGCCCAGGACGTGTGTGAGGTAGGAGAGGGAGGAGGAGGAGGCTGGGACCCGCGCCGTGAGGCACGGGGGGCCTCACCCCACCCTGCTTCCCCTCTTCCCTCTGGTCCCCGAAGCTGCTGGAAGAGCACACGGAGAGAGCACCCCGCATCAGTCAGGAGTTTGGGGAGCGGATGGCGCACTGCTGCCTGGGGGGACTGGCAGAGTTCCTGCAGAGGTAGGGGGCCAGCAGGGAGGGCCATCAGGACCTGGGCACACTAACGGGGGCAAAATGAGACACAAGTGTGTGGGGGGGAAGTCCAGTTATGGGACATTTGTCTAGAGTCCATAGTGAGGGGCTGGGGGCGTGGCTCAGAGGTAGAGCACTTGTCTAGGATCCACAGTGAGGGGCTGAGGGTGTGGCTCAGAGGTAGAGCACTTGTCTAGGATCCACAGTGAGGGGCTGGGGGCGTGGCTCAGAGGTAGAGCACTTGTCTAGGATCCACAGTGAGGGGCTGGGGGCGTGGCTCAGAGGTAGAGCACTTGTCTAGAATCCACAGTGAGGGGCTGGGGGCGTGGCTCAGAGGTAGAGCACTTGTCTAGAACCCACAGTGAGGGGCTGGGGGCGTGGCTCAGAGGTAGAGCACTTGTCTAGAATCCACAGTGAGGGGCTGGGGGCGTGGCTCAGAGGTAGAGCACTTGTCTAGAATCCACAGTGAGGGGCTGGGGGCGTGGCTCAGAGGTAGAGCACTTGTCTAGAATCTACAGTGAGGGGCTGGGGGCGTGGCTCAGAGGTAGAGCACTTGTCTAGAATCTACAGTGAGGGGCTGGGGGCGTGGCTCAGAGGTAGAGCACTTGTCTAGAATCTACAGTGAGGGGCTTGGGGGCGTGGCTCAGAGGTAGAGCACTTGTCTAGAATCTACAGTGAGGGGCTGGGGGCGTGGCTCAGAGGTAGAGCACTTGTCTAGGATCCACAGTGAGGGGCTGGGGGCGTGGCTCAGAGGTAGAGCACTTGTCTAGGATCCACAGTGAGGGGCTGGGGGCGTGGCTCAGAGGTAGAGCACTTGTCTAGGATCCACAGTGAGGGGCTGGGGGCGTGGCTCAGAGGTAGAGCACTTGTCTAGAACCCACAGTGAGGGTCTGGGGGCGTGGCTCAGAGGTAGAGCACTTGTCTAGAACCCACAGTGAGGGGCTGGGGCGTGGCTCAGGGATAGAGCACTTGTCTAGAATCCACAGTGAGGGGCTGGGGGCGTGGCTCAGGGGTAGAGCACTTGTCTAGAACCCACAGTGAGGGTCTGGGGGCATGGCTCAGAGGTAGAGCACTTGTCTAGTACCCACAGTGAGGGGCTGGGGACGTGGCTCAGGGGTAGAGCACTTGTCTAGAACCCACAGTGAGGGGACGTGGCTCAGAGGTAGAGCACTTGTCTAGAATCCACAGTGAGGGGCTGCAGGTGTGGCTCAGAGGTAGAGCTCTTCTCTAGAATTCACAGTGAGGGGCTGGGGACGTGTCTCAGAGGTAGAGCACTTGTCTAGAACCCACAGTGAGGGGCTGGGGATGTGGCTCAGAGGTAGAGCTCTTCTCTAGAATCCACAGTGAGGGGCTGGGGGCGAGGCTCAGAGGTAGAGCACTTGTCTGGAACCCACAGTGAGGGGCTGGGGGTGTGGCTCAGGGGTAGAGCACTTGTCTAGAACCCACAGTGAGGGTCTAAGGGCGTGGCTCAGAGGTAGAGCACTTGCCTAGGATCGACAGTGAGGGGCTGGGGGCGTGGCTCAGGGGTAGAGCACTTGTCTAGGATCCACATTGAGGGGCTGGGGGCGTGGCTCAGGGGTAGAGCAGGCTGAGTGCCCAGCAGGGGTCATGACCTGTCTTTCCTGCCCATCATCTTGTCCCCTTAAAGCTTCCAGCAGCGAGTGGAACGATTCCATGAGAACCCTGTAATACGGGAGCTGCCACCTGACACCTACATCAGCAAGACTATTAACCTAGTCAACTGTGGGCCCCCCTTGAGGTGAGTGTGTGTGTGGTAAGAGTCCTGGGTGGCGGCTGGATGGGGAAACCATGTTCCTTGTTGGGGATCATATAGCAGGGGGTTCGATATAGAGCCTCAGAGGCATCATATCTGTGAGACTTCCAGACATGGTGGTCACTCACAGTTGCAATCCCTGCACTCAGAAGGCCTAGGAGAATATTGTTGAATTAGCATGAGAGTGATTTCCAAGAACTGCCCTCAAAGACTCTATGAAACACACACACACACACACACACACACACACACACACATTGTACCTCTAATCTTTTTCTTCTGTGAACTGGTTTTTGCTATTTACTTATTTATTTATTTATTTTGGTTTTTTGAGGTAGGATCTCGCTCTAGCCCAGGCTGACCTGGAATTCACTATGTAGTCTCAGGCTCCCCTCGAAATCACAGGGATCCTCCTACCTCTGACCCCTGAATGCTGGGATTAAAGGTATGCGCAACCACGCCCACCTTGGGCTCTTTTAAATTGCATTTATTTGTTTTTATTTTGGTTTTATGAGACAGGTTCTCATGTGAACTCATAGTGTTCTCCAACTAGTAATTTAGCAGTGTTCTACCATATACTCTGGATACCCCTGCCTCTGACTCCCCAGTGCTGGGGTTACAGGCATGGGCTCTCATACTTACCACTATTTAGTCATTATTGGTGCTGGGAACAAAACCCAAAGTCTTTGTTATGATAAACACACAGTGCCACTGAGGTGCATCCCCAATCATTAAATGGTATTTTAAAAATTGGTTAATAGCCCAGTACGGTGGCGCACACCTTTAATCCCAGAGGAGGCAGAGGTAGGAGGATCGATGTGAGTTCGAGGCCACCCTGAGGCTATGTAGTGAATTCCAGGTCAGCCTGAGCTAGAGTGAGACCCTACCTCGAAACCGGAGCCCTGACTCCATGAGAGACCTGACTCAGGAAACACAGGTGAAGTGTGATTAGGAAAGACACCCGACATTGACCTCTGGCCTGTATAACGCACACATACATGTGTACATGCATATAGCTTTGGTGTGTGTGTGATTTTTCAAGGTAGAGTCTCACACTAGCCCAGGCTGACCTGGGATTCACTATGTAGTCTCAGGCTGGCCTTGAATTCACGGCGATCCTCCTCCGTCTGCTTCCTCAGTGCTGGGATTAATTAAAGGCGTGTGCTACCACACCTGACTCTATAGCTTTGATTTTATGCGTGAGCACAGACCTTTAACTCTGTGCTCTACTGAGACTTTCCTGGAAGAAAAAAAAAAAAAAAGTAATTCATGGCCTGGAGCAATGGCTCAGTGGTTAAAGGCTCTTGCTTGCAGTGTCTAACAGCCTGGGTTCCATTCCCCAGTACCCATGTGAAGCCAGATGCACAAAGAGGGCACATGCATCTGGTGTCCGTTTGTAGCAGTAGGAGGTCCTGGTATGCTCATCCTCCCCACTTTCTCTCTCTCTCTCTCTCTCTCTCTCTCTGTTCTTCTTTCAGATAAATAAATACATTTTTGAAAAAGTAATTCATGCCGAGGTGTGGTGGCACACACCTTTAATCCCAGCACTTGGGAGGCAGAGGTAGGAAGATCGCCATGAGTTCAAGGCCACCCTGAGACTAATTCCCAATCAGCCTGAGCTAGAGAGACTCTACCTCAAAAGAAAAAAAAAACAACAAAAACAACATTAAATTCATGAGCCAGACATGGTGATGCACACCTTTAATCCCAGCACTCAGGAGGCAGAGGTAGGAGGATCGCTGTGAGTTCAAGACCCTACCTTGAAAATAGGAAACAGAAGTAAATATTTTTAAAAATACACAAGGGGGGCTGGAGAGATGACTTAGCAGTTAAGAACTTGCCTGTGAAGCTGAAGGACCCCAGTTCGAGGCTTGATTCCCCAGGATCCACGTAAGCCAGATGCACAAGGTGGCGCATGCATCTGGAGTTCATTTGCAGTGGCTAGAGGCCCTGGCACACCCATTCTCTCTCTGTGTCTGCTTAATTCTCTCTCTCTCTCTCAAATAAACAAGTGAGAATATTTTTTTAATATTTTTAAGCAGCAGGGAGTGGTGGTGCACATCTTTAATCCCAGCACTCGGGAGGCAGAGGTAGGAGGATTGCTGTGAGTTCAAGGCCACCCTGAGACTACATCGTGAATTCCAGGTCAGCCTGGGCTAGAGTGAGACCCTACCTCAAAAAAAAAATATTTTACAAAAAAAATATTTTGTGAAAAAGCCAATTCACTCAGGGTCTAATGCGGAAGAGGTGGCAGAAAGAATGTAAGAGCTAATGGAAGGGTAGGACTCCTTACAACGTGCTCCGTCCAGACACAAAATGGCCTGGATGTCCATGACCTCATAGTGCCTGACACTACCTACACAAGCCCGTCATAATAGGAGGAAAAGATGATGACACCAAAATAAAAGAGACTGATTGAGAGGGGGAGGGGATATGATGGAGAATGGAGTTTCAAAGGGGAAAGTGGGAGGAGGGAGGGTATTACCATGGGATATTTTTTATAATCATGGAAGTTGTTAATAAAAATTGAGGGGAAAAAAAGCCAATTCATTTGTCATTTGCACCTAGCAAGGACGAATGTGTGCACGCACACATATTAATTAATTAATTAATTAATTAAATCTGAACAAAGGGACCTGCAGTGTGAGGTCTTACCAAAAGTCTCACTTTGGTTGTCTTAACAAAATTACCCCCCCCCCCAGTTTGGCAACAACCAGTATACACATATGTGTATATATATATATATATATATATATATATATATATATATTTACATTTTTTTTTTCTGAGGTAGGGTTTCACTCTAGCTCAGGCTGACCTGGAATTAGCTATGTAGTCTCAGGGTGGCCTCAAACTCACAGCGATGCTCCTACATCTGCCTCCTGAGTGCTAGGATTAAAGGCGTGCGCCACCAAGCCCAGCCATGGCCACCTTTTTACGTGGGTTCTGAGGAGTCCAACTTGGGCAGCCCCTCCTAGGCTCTTAGGCTTAAGCAGCAGGCAAGCACTTCTAACCACTGGACCATCTCCCTCAGCCCTTTTACAAGTATTTTATACGCTTACCACTGAACTCGTATTACATGTAAACAGATGAGTCTATATACTTAAGCATTTTATGTGTGCATATGTATTATTTCTTCCTTTTCTTTCTTTTTCTTTTTTTTTTTTTTTTTTTGAGGTAAGGTCCCACTCTAGCCCAAACTAACGAAACTCACTCTTGTGAGTTTCTTGTAGCCCAGGCTGGCCTCGAACTTACGGTGTTCCTCCATCTTCAGCCACTCAAATGCTGGCTCAGCAAGTAGAGCACTTGACTGGAATCCATCAGTGAGGAGACATTGCGCTTCATACAAACATTCCCTGACATTCCTCAGACCCTAAACCCTATAGTCCAGCCCTGATCGATCTTTTTTTTCTTTTTTGTAAATTTTATTTTTATTTGCTTATTTGACAGAGAGAGAGAGAGAATGGGCGCGGCCTCCAGCCACTGCCAATGAACCCCAAAAGCATGCACCCCCTTGTGCATCTGGCTAACGTGGGTCCTGGGGAATTGAACCTGGGTCCTTTGACTTTGTAGGCAACTCCTTAACCACTAAGCCATCCCTCCAGCCCCTTCCATCTTTCTTTTCTTTTTTTGTTTTGTTTTTTTTTTCTAAATTTTTTATTTTCTTTATTTTTTATTCATTTATTTATTTACTTATTTGAGAGCAACAGACAGAGAGAGAAAGAGGCAGACAGAGAGAGAGAATAGGCGCACCAGGGCCTCCAGCCACTGGAAACGAACTCCAGATGCGTGCGCCCCCTTGTGCATCTGGCTAACGTGGGTCCTGGGAATTGAGCCTCGAACCGGGGTCCTTAGGTTTCACAGGCAAGTGCTTAACCACTAAGCCATCTCTCCAGCCCTTTTGTCTGTTTTTTGATGTAGGGTCTCACTCTGTCTCAGGGTGACCTCGAACTCACAGCAATCCTCCTACCTCAGCCGTCTCAAGTGCTGGAATTACAGGCATGTGCTGGGCTGGAGAGATGGCTTAGTGGTTAAGGTACTTGCTTGCAAAGCCAAAGGCCCCCAGTTTAAATCCCCATGACTCATGTAACCCAGATGTAGAAGGTGGTATATTCATCTGGAATTTGTTTGCAGTGGCTGGAGGCCCTGGCACACCCATTCTCTGTTTTTTTTCTCTCTCTCTCTTCTTCAAATAAATAAATAATGTTTAAAATATATTTAAAAAATCAAGGTGTGTGCCACCACTCCTGGCTTAATTTTATTATTATTATTATTATTATTATTATTATTATTATTTGAGAGAAAAAGTCAGATAGGCCTTCAGCTGTAAAACAAAGAACTCCAGATGCACACACTACCCTGTTCATCTGGCTTATGTGGGTCCTGGGGAATAGAACCAGGGCCCTTTGGCTTTGTAGGGAAGTGCCTTAACTGCTAAGCCATTTATTTGAGAGAGAGTGAGAGAGAAACAGAATGGGCACACCAGGACCACCTAGTGCATCTGGCTTAGGTAGGCCCTAGGGAATCAAACCTGGGTCCTTTGGCTTAGCAAGCAAATGCCTTATCCATTAAGCCATCTCTCCAGCCCCCCCCCCCCCCCCATTTTTTAAGGTAGGGTCTTATCCTAACCCAGGCTGACCTGGAATTCTTTATGTCCACCAAGGCTGGCCTTGAATTCAAAACAATCCTCCCTACCTGCCCCCCCCTAGTGCTGGGATTAAAGGGTATCACAAAGTTGCTCAGGCCAGCCTTGAACTCACTGTATAGCCCCAGGTGGCCTTGAACTTTCAATCCTCCTGTCTCAGTTTCCCGGATATCTGGGATCACAGGTCTGCAACATCAGGCCAAGATGGCCCCTGGCATTTGGGTTGGGATGTTGGGACTTCTTGACTTTTGGCTCTCTTCATCCTCACAGGGCTCTGGCTGAGCGCATGGCCAGGGTGGGCCCCCCCGAGAGTGAGCCTGCCCGAGAAGCCTCAGCTAGTGCTCTGGACCGTGTGACCCAGCTCTGCCATCGAGTCCTGGCTGACCTACTGTTCCAGGAGCTGCAGGTGAGGCAGGGCCTGGGGCGAGGCTGTGCCAGGGCAGAGCAGCAAGCTGCACGGTTCCCTCCAGCCCGTGACTCAGTGTTGGGAAGCAGGCAGGGTGGGGGTGAGGGCCATGCTGGCGCTGTTTGCGGGAAGAGGGGGGTAGAGGAAGGAAGAGGTGGGAGGATGTGGCCGGAGGGTGGGTAGAGAGCTGCCCGTAGGAGTGGGGTTTACGTAGACCCTCCTTACTGAGCTCCCCAAGTTCATGCCTGGCTCTGTCCATTGGACCCTCCTTCAGCTACCTTTGGGATCTGAATGCCACAAGGGGGTTAGGCTGCCACAGGAACTCAGTATCCTGCTGCATTCGCCTCCCAAGTACTGACCTTACAGGTGCGGGACACCACATCCAGCTTCCCACTGGATACTTCATTTTCCAACATAAGGTCTCTGTCTAGCTCAGGCTGACCTGGAATTCACTATGTAGTCTCAGGGTGACCTCAAACTCACAGCGATCTTCCTACCTCTGCTTCCTGAGTGCTGGGATTAAAGGTGTGCACCACCATACCAGGCTACTTTTTTTTTTATTTTTAAATAATTTTACTTATTTATTTGAGAGAGAGTGAGAGAAACAGAGAGGGGGGAGAGAGAGAGACAAGTATGAACACACCAGGGCCTCCTTCCTGCCACTGCAAACAATTTGCAGATGCATGCAACACTTTGTGCATCTGGCTTTACGTGGGTATTGGGGAATTAAACCTGGACCACTGGGCTTTGCAAGCAAGCACCTATAACTGCTGAGCCATCTCTTCAGTCTATGGAGTCTGTTGTTTGTTTGTTTGTTTGTTTATGGAGGTAGGGTCTCACACATACTCTCTTTATTTTTATTTATTTTTTGGTTTCTCAAGGTAGGGTCTCACTCTAATCCAGGCTGACCTGGAATTCACTCTGCATTCTCAGGGTGACTCGCGCTCATGGTGCTTCTCCTGCCTCTGCCTCCTGAGTGCTGGGGTTAAAGGTGTGTGCCATCACACCCGGCTTTATTTTTTATTTTTGAGGTAGAGTCTCACCCTGGCCCTGGCTGACCTGGAATTCACTATGTAGTTTCAGGGTGGCCCTGAACTCACTACGATCCTCCTACCTCTGCCTCCCAAGTGCTTGCTGGGATTAAAGGTGTGTGCCTCCACACCCGGCCTATGAATTCCTTTTTTTTTTTTTTTTTTTTTTTGAGGTAGGGTTTCACTGGAATTCACTATGTAGTCTCAGGGTGGCTTCGAATTCATGGCAATCTTCCTATCTCCTGAGTGCTGGGATTAAAGGCCACCACGCCCGGCTCTATGGATCCTTTAAAAAAAAAAAAAAGAACTTTATTTTTATTTATTTATTTGAGAGAGAGAGGGAGAGAGAGAATGGGCGTACCATGGCCTTCAGCCGTGCAAATGAACTCCAGATGCATGCGCCACCTTGTGCATCTGGCTAATGTGGGTCCTGGGGAATCAAAGCAAGGTCCTTTGGCTTTGCAGGCAAGCGCCTTAACCGCTAAGCCATCTTTCCAGCCCCTATGGTTCCTTTTTAAAAAACATTTTATTTTTTCATTTGTGTATGAGAGAGAAAGGTGAGCACTGAGGAATTGAACCTGGATCCCTGGGCTTTGTAAGCAAGCATCTTTTAACCACTGAGCCATCTCTCTCCAGTGTATGGATTCCTTTTAAAAATATTTTATTTTTACTCATTTATTATTTATAAGGGAAAGGGAAAGGTGAGCACTGGGGATTCAAACTTGCAAGCATCTTAACTGCTGAGCCATCTGTCCAGCACAGCCTGGATCCTTTATAAAAAAAAAAAAAAAAAAAAAAAAAACTTTTATTTTTTCATTTCATTTTATTTATTCCTTTGCAAGCAGAGAGAGAAGAGGGACAGAGAGAACGGGCAGACCCGAGCCTCCAGCCACTGCAAACAAACTCCAGATGCATGCATCGCTGGGTGTACCTGGATCTATGTGGGTACTGGGGCATTAAAGCCAGGGCATTAGGCATTTCAGGCAAGCGTCTTAACCCCTGGGCCATCTCTCCAGCCCTTAAAAAACTGGTTTTTTTTTTTTTTTTTTTGCACATTTTTTTTAAGAGAAAGAGGCAGATAGAAAGAGAATGGGTGCGCCAGGGCCCCCAGCTCCTGATACATGCGCCACCTTGTGTATCTGGCTTACGTGGGTCCTGGGGATTTGAATCGGGGTCCTTTGGTTTTGCAGGCAAACACCTTCACCACTAAACCATCTCTCCAGCCCTGATTTTTTTGTTTTTTTCTTATTTACTTGTGTGTGTTTGGGTGTGCCAGAACCACTTTCCTCTGCGAACAAATGCCAAGCAACTGTGACACTTCTTGCTTCCAGTTTATATGGGTGGCTTGGGAAGTGAGTGCTGGGCCAGCAGGCCTAGCAAACAAGCTCCTTTAACCACTTAACCCTCTTCCCAGCGTGTGCCACCACACCTGGCTAATAGTTTTGTTGTTGTTGCTTTGTCTCGCTCTAGTCCAGGCTGACCTGGAATTCACTATGTAATCTTAAACTGTTTTTTTTTTTTTTTTTTTTTGAGAGCAACAGACAGAGAGAGAGAGAGAGAGAGAGAGAGAGAGAGAGAAAATGGGCACACCAGGGCCTCCAGACACTGCAAACGAACTCCAGATGCATGTGCCACTTTGTGCATCTGGCTTACCTGGGTCCTGGGGAATAGAGCCTAGAACCAGGGTCCTTAGGCTTCACAGGCAAGCGCTTAACAGCTAAGCCATCTCTCTAGCCCCCTCAGGCTGTTTTTGAAGGAGGGCCCGCCACTGCCCATCTGAAATCTGGACATTTTAAGAATTATATTAATTTATCTGCAAGGAGAGAGAGGGGAGAAAGAGGATGGTCACACCAGGGTCTCTAGCCGCTGCAGAGGAACTCCAGATGCATACATGACTTTGTGGATCTGGCCTTAAGTGGGTACTGGAGAATCGAACCCAGGTCACTAGGCATTGCAGGCAGGTGCCTTAACTGCTGAGCTGTGTCTCCTGCTCTGCAGTCTGTACTTCTGACAGAGCCTGGTCCTTCCTCACCCCTTACTTAATATCCTCCAGGCCTCAGCCTTGGGATTCCTCCTCCAGAAAGCCCTCCTTGATTTCCTGTGCTAGTCAGGATCCCGAGGTCTTACAGGAGAAGCTCTGGGTTCTTACTACCTGGGCATCAGTCCATCTCCCTCTCTGACGAGAAGCCCCAGGAGGGCACAACAGGGACTGTCTTCTCCATGAGATGTTCCCGAGTATAGGTCCCACAGCCTTGCTTCTTCTGCGGTCCGGACTTAGAGAACGTGTTCCTAGCCTGCTGTGCTGGCTCACACCTACACTTCCAGCACAAGGGAGACAGAGGCAGGGTGATCAGGAGTTCAAGGCCAACCTTGGCTATAGGAGACCTTATGTCAATAAAAATGAGTTACTAAAGACAGTGTGGCGGCACACGCCTTTAATCCCAGCAGTAGGGAGGCGGAGGTAGAAGGATCGCTGTGAGTTCGAGGTCACCCTGAGATTGCATACTGAATTCCAGGTCAGCCTGAGCCACAGCAAGACCCTACCCCGGAAACCCCTCAATAAAAAAAGAATTACTTGGGCTGGAGAGATGGCTTAGCGGTTAAGCGCTTCCCTGTGAAGCCAAAGGACCCTGGTTCGAGGCTCAATTCCCCAGGACCCACGTTAGCCAGATGCACAAGGGGGCGCACGCATCTGGAGTTCATTTGCAGTGGCTGGAAGCCCTGGCACGCCCATTCTCCCTCCCTCCCTCCCTCTCTCAAATAAACAAATAAAAATAAAGAAAAAAATTTTTTTAAAAAAGAATTACTTGAGGGGCTGGAGAGATGGCTTAGTGGTTAAAGCACTTGCCTGCAAAGCCAACAGACCCAGGTTCGATTCCCCAGGACCCATGTTAGCCAGATGCACAAAGTGGTGCATGTGTCTGGAGTTCGTTTGCAGTGGCCAGAGGCCCTGACATGGCCATTCTCTCTCTCTCTCTCTGCCCCTTTCTCTCTCTCAAATAAATAAATAAGCCGGGCATGGTGGCGCATGCCTTTAATCCCAGGCAGCGGTAAGAGGATTGTCATTAGTTCAAGGCCACCCTGAGACTATGTAGTGAATTTCAGCCTGGGCTAGAATGAGACCCTACCTCACAAAAAAAGAACCAAATAAATAAATAAATAAATAAATAAATTACTATCTTAAAAAGAATTACTTGAGGCTGGAGAGATGCTCAGCACTTAAAAGCACTTGCTCATGAAGCCTGATGACCCAGCTTCAATTCCCCATGCACAAAATGGCACATGCATTTAGTTGATTTGCAGTGGCAGGAGGCCCTGATATGCCCATTCTGTTGTTTGTCTCTCCCTCTCTTTGCAAATAAAAATATTTTTATTTATTTACTTACTTATTTTGGTTTTTCCAGGTAGGGTCTCACTCTAGCTCAGAGTGACCTAGAATTCACTATGTAGTCTCAGGCTGGCCTCGAACTCATGGTGATCCTCCTACTTCTGCCTCCCCAGTGCTGGGATTAAAGGCGTGCGCCACCACACCTGGCCCAAAAACACTTTTAGAAGGAGCTGGGCTGCAGAATTGGTTCAGCAGTTAAGGCTTTTGCTTGCAAAACCAAAGGACCCAGGTTCAATTCCCCAGAACCCACGTAAACCAGATGCACAAGGTGGCACATGTGTCTGGAGTTTGTTTGCAGCAGCCGGAGGCCCTGGAGTTACTGGGACTGGAGAGCTGGCTCAGCAGTTAAGGCGCTTACCTGCAAAGCCTAAGGACCAGGGTTTGGTTCCTCAAAGTGGCCAATGTGTCTGGAGTTCGTTTGCAAGCCCTGGTGAGCCCATTCTCTCTCTCTCTCTCTCTCTCTCTCTCTCCTTGCAAATAAATAAATAAATAGAAATATTTTTAAAAGAGTCACTTCCTGGTTTGGTGGCCCATGCCTTTAATCCCAGCACTTGGGAGGCAGTTTGAGACTATATAGTGAATTCCAGGTCAGCCTGAGCTAGAATGAGACCCTACCACGAAAAACAACAAAGTTACCAAGTCGGGGGAATGAAGGGAGGCGAGCTGTGATCCTCCCCCGTGCTCTGTGTCACGCAGCCGCACTTCAAGAAGCTGATGCGCAGGAAGTGGCTGACTAGCACCGAGGCCCTGGATGGCATCGTGGGCACCCTGGGAGCCCAGGCCCTAGCACTGCGTCGGATGCAGGATGAACCCTACCAGGTGGGAGACTTGGCGGCTACGGTGGCGGGAAGGTGGGCTTGTAAGGACCCTTCGCGAGTAGGGAGCAGCTTGCTGGGGGCGGGGGGAGGGAGGAGGGGCTGGGGCTTGCAGGGGGACCGTGCCTCCCTGACCTGGGGTGCAGAGTTTGGGGAATGGGGGACATCCTAAGGTGTGCCATCCTTCCAGGCGCTGGTGGCGGAGCTGCACCGGCGGGCGCTGGTGGAGTACGTGCGGCCGCTGCTCCGCGGGCGTCTGCGCTGCCGCTCGGCGAGGACCCGCAGCCGCGTGGCCGGGAGGCTCCGCGAGGACGCGGCGCAGCTGCAGCGGCTCTTCCGGAGGCTGGTGAGCGCCCCGGGGTGGGAGAGGGCCTTGGGCTCCAGGTGTGGGGGCGAGAGGCAGGTGCATGAAGCACGCCTGTCCACCAGGGCCTAAGGGTGCTGAGCCTCGGGAGGATGGTAAGTTGAGGACAGCCTGAGCCACGTGGCGACATCCTGTCTCAAGTAAACAAACATAGCGGTTGGAGAGATGGCTCAGCGGTTATTGGCTCTGCTTGCAAAGCCTGACTGGCCTGGGTTCCATTCCCTAGCATGCACGTAAAGCCAGATGCACAAAGTGGCACGTGCATCCGGAGTTCATTTGCAGTGATGGGTGGGAGGCCCAGACATGTCCATGGTTTTCTCTACCCTTTAAAAAAAATAATAAATAATAATTTTTTTTTTTTTTTTTTTTGTTTTTTTTTTAAAGAAGTTCAGGGGCTGGAGAGATGGCTTAGAGGTTAAGGCGCTTTCCTTCGAAGCCTAAAGACCCAGGTTCAATTCCCCAGTAAGCTAGAGGCCCTGGTGTGCCCACTCTCTCTCTGTATCTCTCAAATAAGTAAAATAAAATAAAAAGTACAAGGCAGAGGTAGGAGGATCACCGTGAGTTTGAGGCCAGCCTGAGACTACATAGAGAATTCCAGGTCAGCCTGGGCTACAGTGAGACCCTACCTGGAAAAATAAAAAGTTCAGGCCAGGCCTGGTGGTGTATGCTTTTAATTCCAGCACTCAGGAGGCAGAAGTAGGTCAGCCTGAGCTAGAGGGAGACCCTACCTCAGAGGGGGGAGGAAGAGAAAAAAAGAAAAAGAAGAAGAAAGGAAAGAAATTCAGAAAAGCCAGACGTGGTAGTGCATACCTTTAATCTCAGCACTTGGGAGGCAGAGTGAGAAAGATCACCATGAGTTCAAAGCCAGCCTGGGACTACAGAGTGAGTTCCAGGTCCGCTGGGCTAGAACGAGACCCTACCTTGAAAAACCATTCAACCAGGGCTGAAGAGATGGTTTAGTGGCTAAGGTACTTGCCTGTGAAGCCTAAGGAGCCAGGTTGCATTCCCCAGCACCCATATAAAGCAAGAAGCACAAGGTGGCTCAGGCATCTGGAATTTGTCCAGTGGCTGGAGGTCCTGGCGCACCCATTCTCTCCTTAATAAAAGAAAAACAAGCCGGGAGGGGTGGCGCACGCCTTTAATCCCAGCACTCGGGAGGCAGAGGTAGGAGGATCGCCACGAGTTCGAGGCCACCCTGAGACTACATAGTGAATTCCAGGTCAGCCTGGGCTAGAGTGAGACCCTACCTCAAAAAACGAAAAACTAAAATAAATAAATAAATAAATAAATAAATAAAGAAAGAAAAACAAAACAAGCAAACAAGACAACACAAGCCACCAGGTTTCCTTCATCCTCAGTTGGCTGGAAGAAGAGCAGGAAAATGTACTAGGTGCAAGAGCTTCCAACCGTCTTAAAACCGTTTTTGAGATACCTGTAAGAAAGAAGGCACAGTGCTCCTCTGTATATTTTATACATTTTTCTTTTACTTTTATTTTTTATATTTATTTATTCTTGCTTTTATTTATTTATTTTGTTGTTGGTGTTGTTGTTTCAAGGTAAGGTCTCATTCTAGCTCAGGCTGACCTGGAATTCACTATGTCGTCTCAGGGTGGCCTCAAACTCACGGCCATCCTCCTACCTCTGCCTCCCAAGTGCTGGGATTAAAGGTGTGTGCCACCATGCCTAACTTAAAATCTTTTTTAGTATTTTATTTTTATTTATTTGACAGAGAGAGAGAGAGAGAAAGAATGAGCACGCTAGGGCCTCCAGCCACTGCAAACGGACTCCAGACGCATGCGCCCCCTTGTGCATATAGCTAACGTGGGTCCTGGGGAATTGAACCTGGGTCCTTCGGCTTTGCAGGCAAATGCCTTAACTGCTAATCCATCCCTCCAGCCCTTAAATATTTTTTTAAACTTTATTTTTATTCATTTATTTGAGAGAGAGGGAGAGAATGGGTGCGCCAGGACCTGCAGCCACTGTAAATGAACTACAGACGCGTGTGCCCCCTTGTGCATCTGGCTTACACGGGTCCTGGGGAATCGAACCGAGGTCCTTTGGCTTTGCAGGCAAACGCTTTGACCGCTAAGAAATCTCTCCATCCCTCCTCTGTATTTTTATCCAGTTTTCTTGGAATGATAACAATTTGCAGACTTAAGGGGTTTTTTTGGTTTGTTTGTGTTTTTCTTTTGGCATTGTTAGGGATGGAAGCTAGAGCTCGGCACATGTTGGGCAAATGTTCTATTGCTGACTCCCTCCCCCCCCCCGCCTGGACCCCAAGGCCTTGAAACAGTTTTGTTTTATTTTGTCATGACCCCCCTACACACACACACACTGAACCCCAGGCCTTGTGATAAGCAACCACTGAGCTACAGCCCCAGCCTTACTTATTTTATTTTGTTTTGTTTTTATTGACAACTTCCATGATTGTAAACAATATCCCATGGTAATGCCCTCCCTCCCACCCCCCAACTTTTCCCTTTTAAACTCCACTCTCCATCATATCCACTCCCCCTCTCGATCAGTCTCTCTTTTATTTTGGTGTCATGATCTTTTCTTCCTATTATGATGGTCTTATGCAGGTAGTGTCAGGCACTGTGAGGTCATGGAGATCCAGGCCATTTTGTGTCTGGAGGAGCGCGTTGTAAGGAGTCCTATCCCTTCCTTTGGCTCTTACATTCTTTCCGCCACCTCTTCCGCAATGGACGCTGAGCCTTGGAAGCTGTGACAGAGATGTTTCAGTTCTGAGCACTCCTCTGCCAGTTCTTCCCAGCACCATGATGCCTTCTGAGTCATTCCAAGGTCACTGCCATCTGAAAAGATAACCAAAAGTGAGAGTAGCATTAATATATGGGTATGAACATTAACAGAAGTGCTTACTGGGCAGTTTGATAAGCATAGTATATACATTTAGCCAGACAGCAGCAGATGTTACACCCCTAGGGCTCATGACTACCCCTGTTTTAGGTTTTCATTATCAGGGATGTATTCCCTCCCATGGAGCGGGCCTCCAGTCCAATTAGAGGGCAGTTGGTTTCCCCCATAACAGACATGCTGCTATTGCACCCATTGGCTCATTTGGCCTGACTGGCCAAATATAAGGCTTGCAGTATCCACTGTTGAGTATCTTCTCTGGTGATTTTTCTCTCTCCCATTGAACTGCATGCAGCGTGGCTTTTTCCAGCTTTCTGTTAGCTGGTCTACATGGAGGAGGTTTTCAGCTCAATTCCAGCAGGATTTCTCAGTGACCTTGCAGCCCAAGTATGTGGAGTCTTCAGCAATAGGGTCTTACCATCTATTCCTGGTGGGAAACCAAGGGCCTCAGGAAATGGCCTGTAATGTTTAGGGAGCATCAGGGACCTCCCTGGCCAGCTTTTTAAAAATATTATTGTTTGTTTGTTTTTTGTTTTTGTTTTTCAAGGTAGGGTCTCACTCTAGCCCAGGCTGACCTGGAATTCACTATGGAGTCTCAGGGTGGCCTTGAACTCACGGCGATCCTCCTACCTCTGCCTCCCGAGTGCTGGGATTAAAGGCATACGCCACCACACCCGGCTTTTTAAAAATATTATTTATTTGCAAGAGGAGAGACAGAATGAATGAGTGTGCCTGCTGCTGCAAACAAACTCCACACCCATGCGTCACTGTGCGTCTGGCTTTACATGGGTACTGGGGAATCAAACTCAGGTCATTAGACTTTGCAGGCAAGCACCTTAACTGTTGAGCCATCTCCCCAGCCCCTTGCAGACTTATTTTTTTTAATATTTTATTTTTATTTATTTATTTGACACAGAGAGAGAGATACAGAAATAGGCAGGTAGGGAGAGAGAGAGAATGGGTGCATCAGGGCCTCCAGCCACTGCAAACGAACTCCAGATGCATGTGCAGCTTGTGCATCTGGCTTACCTGGGTCCTGGGGAGTCGAACCTAAGTACTTTGGCTTTGCAGGCAAATGCTTTAACTGCTAAGCCATCTCTCCAGCCCTCACAGATTTATTTTTGAGCCAGGATTTTATTATGTAACCCAGGGTAGCCTAGCACTCCAGTCCTTCCTGCCTCAACCTCTCGTGTGTCGGGTTATACGTGCCACCACTCCCAGCTGGAATCGATTTTTTTGTTTGTTTGGTTGGTTGGTTTTTCAAGCTACGGTCTCACTCTAGCCCAGGCTGACCTGGAATTCACTATGTAGTCTCAGGGTGGCCTCGAAATCATGGTGATCCTCCTAGCTCTGCCTCCTGAGTGCTGGGATTAAAGATGTGCACAACCACACCCGGGTACTTTATTTATTTGGCTGAGAGAGAGAGAGAGAGAGCAAGAGAAAGAGGCACGTAGAGAAAGACAGACTGGGCATGCCAGAGCCTCTAGCCACTGCAAACAAACTCCAGACACCTGTGTTGCTTTGTGCATCTTGCTTACGTGGGTAGTGGGGAATAGAACCTGGGTCCTTAGGCTTCGCAGGCAAGTACCTTAACTGCTAAGTCATCTCTCCAGCCCAGGAATTAGATTTCAAATTGAGTTACCTAACAGGTTATCTGAAAAATTCTGAAGTGATTATAAATAGAATTTTCCTTAAAATACCAGAAGGTCCTAGCTAACCCCTGGCCAGTCTGTCGTCTGACCCTTTTACTGTTGTTGTTTGAGGAAGGGTCTCATTCTAGCCCAAGCTGGCCCCAAACTCATGACAGCCTCGGGAGGGCCGGGATTAACCTTGTGAGCCACCAAGCCTGGCTTCTGCTAATGCTTTTTTATTTATTTGCAAGGGGAGATGAGAGAGAGAGGGGGAGGGAGAAAGGAAAGGAAAGAGACGGAGAATTAGAATGGGTGGGCGAGGAGCTAGTGCCCCTGCAACGAAACTCTAGACATATGCACCACTTTGTTCATCTGGTTTTAAGTGGGTACTGGGGACTCGAACCCAGGTGGTCAGGCTTTGCAAGCAAGCGCCTTTCACCACTGGGCCATCTCCATTTTCTAACCCCCCCCCTTTTTTTTTCTTTTTTGAGGTAGGGTCTCGCTGTAGCCCAGGCTGACCTGGAATTCACTATGTAGTCTCAGGGTGGCCTTGAACTCATGGCAATCCTCCTACATCTACCTCCCAAGTGCTGGGATTAAAGGTGTGCGCCACCACCCCCGGCCTGACCCCTTTTTTAAAAAAAACCAAAAATATATTTTATTTATTTGAGAGGGAGAGAAAGAGAAGAGGCAGACAAAGAGAGAATGGGCACGCCAGGGCCTCCAGGCATCGCAAATGAACTCCATACACATGTGCCACCTAGTGCAGCTGCTTTATGAGGGTCCTGGGGAATTGAACCTGGGTCCTTAGACTTTGCAGGCAAGCATCTTAACAGCTAAGCCACCTCTCCAGCCCCATTTTCTGACCCTTTTGATGGGAAGGACCGAGAGGGTGAGGAGCGTGGGTGGACACAGGCCCCGGGCCCGAGAAAGGTGATTGGGGGGAGGGGACCGTGGGGTCCACCGTGCGCTCTTGTCGTTCTCCCAGGAGTCCCAGGCCTCGTGGCTGGACGCGGTGGTGCCACACTTGGCTGAAGTCCTGCAGCTGGAAGACACCCCAAGTATCCAGGTGGAGGTGGGGGTGCTGGTGCGCGACTACCCGGACATCAGGTGAGAGAGGCCGGCCCTTTGCCGCCCGGGTCTCTGGCAAGCCTTGGCATCCGTCCCCGCGTTTCCTGCCCCCCTCGGGTGAGCGTGTCTGACGGCCATTTCCTGCCGAACCAGGGCATTATTAACACGATTTCCCTCCTTCTGCTGCTGCTGCCGCCGCCACCGCCACCTCCACCCGGGATTGCGAACAAACAAGCGGTCACAGGAAGCCCAGGGCAGGGGGGCGCCAGGCCGCCCTGCGGGCAGGAAGGGCTGGCCCTGCGGGGGAGCCGCCGGGGACACACACGTGGGCACGCTGGCGGGCGCAAAGGCAAGGGGACAACTGCAAGGGCAGGCGCCCTCCCAATCCTGGTGGGCCACTTCCTGGAGATGGGACCTCACGGTGTGATGTTCCCCATCTGCCTCCTGGGGACAATAGGCCTGTCTGTCATCAGAGGAGGATGGTGGGGACTCAGTGCCAGCTCTTCCACAGTCAGTGCGCCTGCTTTCAGAGAAGGTTGAGTTGTCTCTGCCATGGTCCACAGTGAGGGGCTGGGGGCGTGGCTCAGAGGTAGAGCACTTGTCTAGAATCCACAGTGAGGGGCTGGGGGCGTGGCTCAGAGGTAGAGCACTTGTCTAGAATCCACAGTGAGGGGCTGGGGGCGTGGCTCAGAGGTAGAGCACTTGTCTAGAATCCACAGTGAGGGTCTGGGGCCGTGGCTCAGAGGTAGAGCAATTGTCTAGAGTCCACAGTGAGGGTCTGGGGTCGTGGCTCAGAGGTAGAGCACTTGTCTAGAATCCACAGTGAGGGGCTGGGGGCGTGGCTCAGTGGTAGAGCACTTGTCTAGAATCCACAGTGAGGGGCTGGGGGCGTGGCTCAGAGGTAGAGCACTTGTCTAGAATCCACAGTGAGGGGCTGGGGGCGTGGCTCAGAGGTAGAGCGCTTGTCTAGAATCCACAGTGAGGGGCTGGGGGCGTGCCTCAGAGGTAGAGTGCTTGTCTAGAATCCACAGTGAGGGGCTGGGGGCGTGCCTCAGAGGTAGAGCACTTGTCTAGAATCCACAGTGAGGGGCTGGGGGCGTGCCTCAGAGGTAGAGCACTTGTCTAGAATCCACAGTGAGGGGCTGGGGGCGTGGCTCAGAGGTAGAGCACTTGTCTAGAACCCACAGTGAGGGGCTGCGGCGTGGCTCAGAGGTAGAGCACTTGTCTAGGATCCACAGTGAGGGGCTGCGGCGTGGCTCAGAGGTAGAGCACTTGTCTAGGATCCACAGTGAGGGGCTGGGGGAGTGGCTCAGCGGTAGAGCGTTTGTCACCTGTAAGTGTGTAGTGGTGGATATTATCCAGGTAGTGGCAGAGACAGCAACAGCTTCTTGGCACTGTGGTGTCCTGTGTCGCATTCAGACCTGGTACAGTCACAGCAACACACCCTTCAGGAGGAAGACACGAGACACGAACAGGTTCAGCTTGGAGGCGGAGGATAGGAGTCCAGAGACAGGATTGGGGAGAGAATTGAACATGGTCAACTCTTGAGGTCTCTCCGCATCCTATTGAAGGAAACTCTTAGATGGGGGAGGAGACAGAACTTCAGTCTGATGCTGTGTTTGAGACTTCATCGTCTGGGTTGTGAAGTCAGTATAGTAAATTGTGTTTTGTGCCTGAGCCGGAAGTTTCTTTTTTTTTTTTTTTTTTTTCCCCGAGGTAGGGTCTCACTCTAGCCCAGGCTGACCTGGAATTCACTATGTAGTCTCAGGGTTGTATTGAACTCACAGCGATCCTCCTACCTCTGCCTCCTGAGTGCTGGGATTAAAGGCGAGCGCCACCACGCCCGGCTTCGAAAGGTTCTTGAGTCATGTTTTGTGTGCCATCTTGGAGAAGTGGAGACTCCAAACAACGGGTCAAGGAAAATAAAGATACCGAGCTAGGGCTGGAGAGATGGCTTAGCGGTTAAGGCGCTTGCCTGCAAAACCAAAGGACCCAGGTTTGACTCCCCAGGACCCTCCTAAGCCAGATGCACAAGGGGGCACATGCATCTGAGTTCATTTGCAGTGGCTGGAGGCCCTAGTGTGTCCATTCTCTCTCTCTCTACCTGACTATTTTGTATATCTCTCTCTGCCAAACAAGTGAATAAAAATAAAATATTTTTTTAAAGGGCTGGAGATATGGCTTATCAGTTAAGGTACATGCCTGTGAAGCCTCAGGACCCTGGTTTGATTCTCCAGGTCCCACATAAGCCAGATGTATATTGTGGCGCATGCGTCTGGAGTTCGTTTGCAGCGGCTGGAGGCCCTGGCGTGCCCATTTCTCTCTTTCTTTCTGTCTCTAATAAATAAATTAATAAAAATAAATCTTTAAGGAAAAGAGCCGGGCATGATGGTGCACGCCTTTAATCCCAGCACTCGTGAGGCAGAGGTGGGAGGATCGCTGTGAGTTCGAGGCCACCCTGAGACTGCATAGTGAATTCCAGGTCAGCGTGGGCTAGAGTGAGACCCTACCTGGATAAAATTAAAATTTAAATTAAAAAAAAAAAACAGGAAGATACTGAGCTAGATGGAAGGTGTCAGTGTGAAGGCCCAGTGCTCTGCTTGAAATGAAAGTTCTCCAACTGAGTGTAGTCAGGACTCGGTTCCAGACAGACAGACAGACAGACTTGCGTGCGTTGGGATGGCCGTGGGCATGACTCCTCTGAGAGTGACGTGGGTGAAGCCGCGGGGGAGGAACATGAAGATGGAAGTGAGGGCTTGCCGCGGCATCCCATAGGCAAAGATCCTAAAGTGGAGGATTTGGGCATTATGAGAGGGGTCTGGCAGGAAGGGAGCAACTAGAACAAAAGCACTGTGGTGGCCACAGGGGCACTGGACGTGTCCTCGGGAACCTGGGCCTTCCAAGTCCTCACCTGTTGCTCTACCCACAGGCGGAAGCACGTGGCCGCCCTCCTTGATGTCCGAGGCCTTCACAACACAGCTGCTCGCCAGGAGATCTTAGCGGTGGCCCGGGACCTGGAGCTGTCCGACAGCTGCGGCCTGTCACCGCCCCCTCGGGACTTTGCCTTCTTCACCGACATCCCTGTGCCCCGCGCATCCTTCTGCCTCAGTCTCCCTCTCTTCCTGGGTCGCCTCCCCGTCTCCAGGCTGGCCTGCCTGCCCCTGCGCCCTCGGCCCCCGTCCAGGGCAAGGCCCAGGGCTCAACGCTGAGGCTCGACGCTGAGGCTCCCCACGGTGCTGCTGAGAGAGACCCTCCGCCTCTGAGGTCCCCCTGACATGGGAGGAATGCTTACTAGCCTTGCCCTGCCCCAGAGTTTCCCCCTCCAGAAGGGCAACAGAGGCCAGAGCAAGAGAAGCTCTTCCCAGCACCCTCTTCCCCCCCCCCCAACCCCACCCCACCATAGGCCAGCATGGGCCTGTGGTGTTCTGGAAGGCTCTACACTACACAAATATCTCAGCTCCACCCCCCTTCCCCTCACCTCAAGGTCTGGCCCAAATCCAGTGTATTAAGGAATGTTCGATACTTGGAATAAAAGAGGTTTCTATTTAACACTAGGAAGGGCTGAGTCCCAAGTGCCTGGGGGTGGGGGGGGAGGAAGGACGGGGGCAGGGCCCAGGGCCAAGGGCTTTGCACACACCCAAGGCCACCAGGGCCAGGGTCCAACTCCCAGGCACTACGGTAAACATCGGAGGAGCTCTCAGAAGGCCTCTTACTGCCCGCTGTCCCTTGCTAGCAAGTCATCGTGGCGGGTTGGTTCTGAGATGGGCCGCTGACTCCTTGAGCCAAGGACCGTCATTTTTGTCCATCTCAACGTGCCTGACCTGTTCCGGGCTTGGCGGTGGATGCCACACTGGCACGGCCCTCCCCATCCATCCTTAGCGGGAAGCTGTGTGCGAAAAGGAAGGAGGTTGGGGGTTGGGCCGGCGGCATCCAGGGCACCCTCCTGGGTTGATGCAGGAAGATCTCGGGGTGGGAAAATTTCCAGCTTCTCAAGCCCCAGCCCCGGCCATATCCTGGTCCTCAGGGAGACCTTGAGGTCATCTCTCTGCTGACCCCCTGCCCCAGCGGCCTAAACTGGACAGCTCATGATGGATGCTTCCTGCCTTGAGTTGTGTTTTATTTTATTTTCTTTCTTTTTTTTTTTTTCCCTGAGAAGTGAGATAGAGGAGGCAGCCAGGGGTCAGCACAGTCGCTGGGGTTGGGACCTCACGCATGTCTGAACTCTGGCGACAACGCGGAGACTGGACTCTTGGAGCCTCCAGGCTGGTGGACGGTGGACAGGAAGCTGTCCCTCTCTGGACAGTGGTTCCTATCCCTCCCTGGGAATAGCTTAACTTCTCTTTGCCCGGGTCAAGGTAAGCTGTCCAGAGGATTCCCTCTCAATGTTCCACACACCTTGAAAGTGACACATTCAATGTCATCGATGAGCATTGAACCCACAAGATGTTGCAGTTTGGGGATGTTTACAAAATTGCGGGTTTTTTTTTTTTTTTTTTTTTTTTTTTTTTTTTTTTTTTGGTTTTTCGAGGTAGAGTCTTGCTGTAGCCCAGACTGACCTGGAATTCACTATGTAGTCTCAGGGTGGCCTTGAACTTATGGTGATCCTCCTACCTCTGCCTCCCGAGTGCTGGGATTAAAGGTTTGCACCACCATGCCCAGCACAAAATTACATTTGTATTAATCTGCTTGGTCATGTTCTTTTGTTCTTTTCTAATTTTGGTCTCCTGTTTAAAAACAGTCATATCAAGGCCAGTTGTGTGGTGCACGCCTTTAATCTCACCACTCAGAAGGCAGAGGTAGGAGGATCACCATGAGTTCAAGGCCACCCTGAGACTACATAGCAAATTCAGGTCAGTCTGGGCTAGAGTGAAACCCTACATCAAAAAAACAAAACAAAACAAAAAAAGGACTGGAGAGATGGCTTAGGCCCTGGTGCATCCATTCTCTCTCTCTCTCTTCTTAAATAAGTAAAATGAAATAAAACCAAAAAAAGAAATAAAAGCCATATCTTCAGGCCCATAACCTCAGCACTCTGGAGGATGAGGCAGAGGTTTGCAAGTTAGGGACAAGACTGGAGTGTCTCCTATCTCAAAGAAAGGTACACCTTTCAGTAGCCTGTTTTATATTCACACTTGAACAACCATTGTCACAACCAATTTGACTTCACTTTGGGGACATGGTCTCATGCAGTCCAGGGTGGTCTTGATCTCCCTGTTTAGCCAAGGATGACCCCTAGCTGGGATTACAGGTTTACAGACACGGGACACCATCCACACATTATGCCCTGCAGGGGGTGAAACCCAGAGCTTTGTGTATGCTAGGCAAACACTTTATCAACTGAGCCACATCCCACATCCCCAGTCTTCCCTCCAGGTTACATTGTTAAAAGTGGACTGGCGGGGGTTGGGGGGGTGCTGGAGAGATGGTTTAGCACTTAAGGCATTTGCCTGCATAGCCAAAGGACCCAGGTTTAATTACGCAGGACTCAGTAAGCCAAATGCACAAGGAAGTGCATACATCTGGAGTTCATTTGAAGTGGCTGGAGGCCCTGGCATGCCCATTCTCTGCCTCTCTCTCTCTCAAATAAATAAGTAAAAATAAAATATTAAATTTCTCTTAAAAGTGGAAACAGGAGCCAAGCATGGTGGCACATGTCTTTAATCCCAGCACTGGGGAGGCAGAGGTAGGAGGATCACTGTGAGTTCAAGGCCATACTGAGACAACATAGTGAATCCTGGGTTAGCCTGAGCTAGAGTAATACCCTACCTAGAACACCCCCCACGAAAAAAATAAGTGGAAATGGGGCCCAGTGTGGTGGTTCACACCTAACATCTCAGCCCTGGAGATGTTGAGGTAGGAGGAGCCATGAGTTCGAGGCCAGGCTAGGACTACAGAGTGACTTTCAGGTCAGTCTGGGATAGAGTGAGACCCTATCTCAAGCAAATGACTAAGTGGAGAGGCAGTATGTTGTGGTCCGTACACACAGAACTCTAGATAAAGGTACTGCCTGATTTGTACCCACCACTACCCCACAAGCTTATGTGAGGGACAATGGAGTTAATTAAATCTGCTGGTTTTACCTGGGCATGGTGGCACACGCCTTTAATCCCAGCACTGGGGAGGCAAAGGTAAGAGGATCACCATGAGTTCGAGGCCACTCCGAGACTACATAGTGAATTCAAGGTCAGCCTGGACTACAGTGAGACCCTACCTCAAAAAAAAGGGGGGGCTGGAGAGATGGCTTAGTGGTTAAGCGCTTGCCTGTGAAGCCTAAGGACCCTGGTTCAAGGCTCAGTTTCCCAGGACCCACATTAGCCAGATGCACAAGGGGGCTCACGCGTCTGGAGTTCGTTTGCAGCGGCTGGAGGCCCTGGCGCGCCTATTCTCTCTCTATCTGCCTCTTTCTCTCTCTGTTGCTCTCAACTAAATAAACAAAAGTGCACAAAAAAAAGTTGTTGTTGTTTTTTTTAAATCTGCTGGTCTTGATTTACTTATTAGAGAGAGAGAGAATGGCCACACCAGGGCCTGTTACCTCTGAAATAAACTCCATACACATGTACCACTTTGTGTACCTGGCTTTACGTGGGTACTGGGGAACCGAACCCAGGAAGACAGGCTTTACAAGCTAACGCCTTTAATTACTGAGCCATCTCCTCAGCCCCATGAACTGTTCTTTTGGACTGCTTTAGTTTCGGGTTTTATGATGAGACAGCGGCTCAGTGCGTAGCCCAGGCTGGTCTCCAACTTGCAGCAATCTTCCTGCCTCAGGGTCCAGCAGCTCCTGCCATATCCTTTCTTCCGTCCTTTTTATTTTATTTTATTTTATTTTATTTTATTTTATTTTATTTTATTTTATTTTATTTTTGGTTTTCGAGGCAGGGTCTCACTCTAGCCCAGGCTGACCTGGAATACACTCTGTAGTCTCAGGGTGTCCTCGGATGCAAGGTAATCCTCCGACCTCTGCCTCCCAAATTCTGGGATTAAAGGCATGCGCCTCTATTTTTCTTTCTCGTTTAGTTTTATATTATTCTCCTTCCTCTTGTGGTTTCTTCTTTTGACCTCCGGGTTATTTACTTTCTGAATACTTGTGGGTTTTTTGAGATAGCTTCCTAAGATTGGCTTCCTTTATGGTCCGAGAGAGATTTTGAAATGTTCCAGTCTTGTACACAGCAGGTCTTGCCCTCTTACTCAACCTGCCGACCCTGCCTTCCACTTAGAGCATTCATTTACATTGACTTGTGGCTGTGGAAACCGCTGGTTCGCATTTACCATCTGGCAGATCCTGTTTTTGATGTTGTTTGTTTCTTTGTTTTGTTTTGTTTTTGTTTTCGAGATAGAGTCTCACTGTGGCCCAGGCTGACCTGGAATTCACTCTGTAGTCTCAGGGTGGCTTCGAACTCATGGCAATCCTCCTACCTCTGCCTCTCAAGTGCTGGGATTAAAGGCAGTGCGCCACCACTCCCGGCTGCTTTTCTTTTTTAAAATTTTTTTTTTTAATTTATTTTATTTATTTGAGAGAGAGAGAGAGAATAGGCACACCAGGGCCTTCAGCCACTGTAAACAAACTTCAGATGCATGTGCCACCTTGTGCATCTGGCTTACGTAGGTCCTGGGAAATTGAACCTGAGTCCTTCGGCTTTTTAGGCAAGTGAGTGCCTTAACCACATAAGCCATCTCTCCAGTCCCCCTCTCTGCTTTTCATCTTCCAGGTGTCTTTTTCTTTTTCTTTTTCCAAGATAAGGTTTTGCTCTAGCCCAGGCTGACCTGGAATGACTATGTCAGGGTGGTCTCAAACTCACTCATGGCAATCCTCCTACCTCCGCCTCCCAAGTGCTTAACAAATCTTTTTATTTTGTCAGGGGGTTCCCTTTTCTATCCTTTTTAGGTTTATTCAACAACATTTTAATATTTATTTTTAGTTTTTTCTTACTGTTTGTTTTAGGTAGGGTCTCACTCTAGTCCAGGTTGACCTGGAATTCACTATGTTGTCTCAGAGTGGCCTCGAACTCACGGTGATCCACCTACCTCTGCCTCCCGAGTGCTGGGATAAAGGCATGCACCACCTCGCCCGGCTCCATAAAATATTTAAAAATAAAAATAAAAATAAAAGTAAGCAGGGTGTAGTGGTGTATGCCTTTAATCCCAGCACTCAGGAGGCAGAGGTACGAGGATCGCCATGATTTCGAAAAACCGAAAAAAAAAATATTTATTTGAGAGAGTTAAGGGGGAGAGAGAGAGAGAGAGAGAGAGAGACAGAATAGGTGCACCAGGGACTCTATCCTCTGCAAATGAACTCCAGATGCATGTGCCACCTTGTGCATTAGCTTACTTGGGTACTGGGGAACTGAACCTGGGTCCTTAGGCTTCGCAGGCAAGTGTCTTAACTGCTAAGCCATCTCTCCAGCCCTTCAATAAAATTTTAGGGTTTTTTTTTTTTTCTTTTTTGGTTTTTCAAGGTAGGGTTTCACACTAGCCCAGGCTGACCTGGAATTTGCTATGTAGTCTCATGGTGGCCTCGAACTCACAGGGCTCCTCCTACCTCTGCCTCCTGAGTGCTGGGATTAAAGGCATGTGCCACAACACCTGGCTTTGTTTTTTTTTTTTTTTTGAGAAAGGGTTTCATGTAGTCCAAACTGGCCTTGAACTCACTATATAGCCTAGGATGACTTTGAACTCCTGACCCTCCTGCCTCTACCTCCCACGTTCTGGGATGACAGGTGTGTGCCACCAGGCCTGGTTTATGTGGTGCTGGAAAGGGAGCTCATACGATGCCTATGAGCTTCATCCGTTAGCGTCATAGGTAAGAACTCTACCCACTGAGCCACATATCCAGCCCCAGTCTTGCTACATCTCCCAGTCTGGCCCTGAACTCCTGATCTTCCAGCATCGGCCTTGAAAGTGCTGCCTAAGAAGCCATGTTGGACTCTCCAGATCCCACGTAAGCCAGATGCACAAAACTGAGGCAAGTGCAAGGTCACACATGCCCACTAGGTGGCGCAAGGGTCCGGAGTTTGATTTCAGTGGCTGAGGCCCTGGCACGCCAAATCTCTCTCTCTCTCTCTCTCTCTCTCTCAAAGAAAATAAAAAGAAAGGACAAATCTCCGGGCTGCAGAGATGGCTCCATGCTTGAGTGCTTACACGCAAACAGGAGGGCCTGAGATGGCTCAAGTTTGCTTCCCCAGCACCCGTGTAACCGGATGGGTGTGACGACACCCATCTGACAACCTCAGTGTTGTAAGGAGTGGAGACCAGAGAATCAGTGGGCTGAGAAAAAGTGACACGCTCTGGAATCAGTGGGTATGCCAAGGAAACTTGCCAGAAGAGGTCATAGGTGGGGGACACCCAGCGTTCTCCGCTGGCCTGCGCCAGCACGGTAGGTGCCACATGGGCGCACACATGTGCATGCGCCACACACAGCACCCACACCATCCAGCCAGCCATCTACGCACACATACATACCATAGCACGCACATTATGCACAAGCAAATGAAAAGATACATTTTGGATGAGCATGCTTCCGTGAGGAATGGACTCTGGTAAATTTCATACAGAGACAAGGCAGAATGGTGGGTACTAACATGGGTGGGGGGAGGCTGGGCTTCCAAGGGATAGGGATGGTACAGGGAGCAATGAAGCATGCCTGCAATCCCAACACTTGAGAGGCTGAAGCAAGAGGGTCTCCTCAAGTTGAAGGCCATCATGGGGTTGAGAGGGAGTCAAAATCAGACTATGTGAGACCCTGTTCCAACTACACCTCCTCGTTAATTGCGGAAAACAAGTTCTGAGATAGATGACGGTGAGAGATACATGACAATGTGGATGGAATCGGTGTCAGAGCACTTGTCTAGAATGCACAGTGAGGGGCTGGGGGCGTGGCTCAGAGGTAGAGCACTTGTCTAGAATCCACAGTGAGGGGCTGGGGGTGTGGCTCAGAGGTAGAGCACTTGTCCAGAATCCACAGTGAGGGGCTGGGGGCGTGGCTCAGAGGTAGAGCACTTGTCTAGAATCCACAGTGAGGGGCTGGAGGCGTGGGTCAGAGGTAGAGCACTTGTCTAGAATCCACAGTGAGGGGCTGGGGTGTGGCTCAGAGGTAGAGCACTTGTCTAGAATCCACAGTGAGGGGCTGGGGGCGTGGCTCAGAGGTAGAGCACTTGTCTAGGATCCACAGTGAGGGGCTGGGGGCGTGGCTCAGAGGTAGAGCTCTTGTCTAAAATCCACAGTGAGGGGCTGGAGGCGTGGGTCAGAGGTAGAGCACTTGTCTAGAATCCACAGTGAGGGGCTGGGGGTGTGGCTCAGAGGTAGAGCACTTGTCTAGAACCCACAGTGAGGGGCTGGGGCCGTGGCTCAGAGGTAGAGCTCTTGTCTAGAATCCACAGTGAGGGGCTGGGGGCGTGGCTCAGAGGTAGAGCACTTGTCTAGAATCCACAGTGAGGGGCTGGGGCTGTGGCTCAGAGGTAGAGCACTTGTCTAGAATCCACAGTGAGGGGCTGGGGGCGTGGGTCAGAGGTAGAGCACTTGTCTAGACCCAGTGGAGGGCTCAGAGGTAGAGCACTTGTCTAGAACCCACAGTGAGGGGCTGGGGGCGTGGGTCAGAGGTAGAGCACTTGTCTAGAACCCACAGTGAGGGGCTGGGGGCGTGGGTCAGAGGTAGAGCACTTGTCTAGGATCCACAGTGAGGGGCTGGGGGCGTGGCTCAGAGGTAGAGCACTTGTCTAGAATCCACAGTGAGGGGCTGGGGGCGTGGCTCAGAGGTAGAGCTCTTGTCTAGAACCCACAGTGAGGGGCTGGGGTCGTGGCTCAGAGGTAGAGCACTTGTCTAGGATCCACAGTGAGGGGCTGGGGGCGTGGCTCAGAGGTAGAGCACTTGTCTAGAATCCACAGTGAGGGGCTGGGGGCGTGGCTCAGAGGTAGAGCACTTGTCTAGAATCCACAGTGAGGGGCTGGGGGCGTGGCTCAGAGGTAGAGCACTTGTCTAGCACCCACAGTGAGGGGCTGGGGGCGTGGCTCAGAGGTAGATCACTTGTCTAGTACCCACAGTGAGGGGCTGGGGGCGTGGCTCAGAGGTAGATCACTTGTCTAGAATCCACAGTGAGGGGCTGGGGGCGTGGCTCAGAGGTAGAGCACTTGTCTAGCACCCACAGTGAGGGGCTGGGGGCGTGGCTTAGAGGTAGAGCACTTGTCTAGAACCCACAATGAGGGGCTGGGGGCGTGGCTCAGAGGTAGAGCACTTGTCTAGAACCCACAGTGAGGGGCTTGCAGGGCAGTTCAGTGATAGATTCCCAGAATTAAAAGGTTATGATACGGGCTGGAGGGCTGGCTTAGTGTTTAGTTGTTTGCCTGCAAAGCCAAAGGACCCCAGTTCTATTCCCCAGTACCCACATTAGCCAGACACATAGGGGGGCGCATGCGTCTGGAGTTTGTTTGCTGTGGCTGTCTCTCTCTCCCTCCTCTTTCTATGTCAAATAAATAATAAATATAAAATATTTTTTAAAGTATTTTTCACCCCCAGGGGGTACTTTAAAATAAGGTTATGATAACTGCCTTTGTTTTGTTTTTCGAAGTAGGGTCTCACTCTAGCTCAGGCTGACCTGGAATTCCCTATGTCCTCTCAGGGTGGCCTTGAACTCATGGTGATCCTCCTACCTCTGCCTCCCGAGTGCTGGAATTAAAGGCATGAGCCACCACGCCCGGCTCTGATAACTGTCTTTTTAAAAGAACAATTCATTTATTTATTTGAAGGAGGGAGAGAGAGAGAGAAAGAGAAAGAATATGAATGACATGCCGGGGCCTCCAGCCACTGCAGAGGAACTCCAGAAGCATGCACCACCTTGTGTATCTGGTTTATGTGGATCCTGGGGAATCACACCTGGGTCCTTAGTTTTCGCATGCAAGCACCTTAACATCTAAGCCATTTCTCTAGCCGTGATGATTACTTTTATGTTGTGCATTTTATCACAAATTTAAAAAATATATTTTTGAGGTAGGGTCTCCTTCTTGCCCAGGCTGACCTGGAATTCACTAACTAGTCTCAGGTTGGCCTTGAACTCACAGGTATCCTCCTACTTCTGCCTCCCGAGTGCTGGAATTAATGATGTGCACCACCATGCCAGGTTGAAATATATATATGTATATATATATATATATATATATGTGTGTGTGTGTGTGTGTGTGTGTGTGTGTGTGTATATGTTGAAATATATATATTGTTTTTTTGAGGTAGGGTCTCACTCTAGCACAGGCCCACCTGGAATTCACTATGTAGTCTCAGGGTGGCAAAGGAGAGACGGGAGGGGAGGAGGGAGAAAATGGGCACACCAGGGCCTCCAGCTGCTGCAAATGAACTCTAGATGCATGCACCACTTTGTGCATCTGGCTTTATATGAGTCCTAGAGAACTGTTCCTGGATTGTTAAGCTATGCAGACAAGCCCCTTAACCAGTTAACCATCTCTCCAGCCCCACAATTGAAATGTTATTAAGCAAGATGCAAAATAGGGTTTTTCAGACATACCAAAGGCTCAGAAATATTCTAGTAGCAGATGGTGGAAGGAATGCGACAGGAAAGCCCTGGGGCAGAAGTAAGAAACGCAGATGGAAATAGGGTCTGCACTGAGGACTGGCAAGCCCATTCTCTCTCTGCCTTTTTCTAATAAATAAAATACTTTTTTGCTTATTTATTTATTTATTTGAGAGTGACAGACAGAGAGAGGAAGAGGCAGAGAGAGAGAGCGAGAGAGAGAGAATTGATACACCAGTGCCTCCAGCCACTGCGAACGAACTCCAGACACGTGCGCCCCCTTGTGCTTCTGGCTAACGTGGGTCCTGGGGAATCAAGCCTCGAACCGGGGTCCTTAGGCTTCACAGGCAAGCGCTTAACCGCTAAGCCATCTCTCCAGCCCTAAAATACATTTTAATAAAGCCTCCAGATAGGCGTGGTGGCGCACGCCTTTAATCCCAGCACTCCTGAGGCAGAGGTAGGAGGATCGCTGTGAGTTTGAGGCCATCCTGATACTACATAGAGAATTCCAGGTCAGCCTGGGCTAGAGTAAGACCCTACCTCCAATAAATAAATAAATGAATAAATAAATAAAGCCTCTGGGGCTAGACAAAGGGCGGTAGGAACTGGGCATGGAGGTGCATAGCTTTAATCCCAGCATTCAGGAATTAGAGGTAGGAGGATCACTGTGAGTTCAATGCCAGCCTGGGACTACAGACTGAATTCCAGGTCAGCCTGGACTAGAGTGAGGACCTATCTTGAAAAAGAAGAAGGAGGAGGAGAAAGAGGAAGAGGAAGAAGAAGAGGAGGAGGAGGAGAATAAGAATAAGAAGAAGGAGAAGACAAAGGAATAGTTGGAAAAAGAAAAGGTCCAGGACTGGAGAGAGATGGTTCAGGGGTTAAGGCGCATGCCTGAAAAGCCTAAGGAAGGACCCAGGTTTTCTTCAGGACCCATGTAAGGCCTGATGCACAAAATGGTGCGTGCATCTTCAGTTTGTTTGCAGCAGCTGGAGGCCCTGGCACACCCATTCTCTCTGTCTCTCTACTTGCAAATAAATAAATAAAAATATTTTGGGGGCTGAAAAGATGGCTTAGCAGTTACAGCTGCTTGCCTGCAAAGCCAAAGGCCCAGGTTTGATTCCCCAGGACCCATGTAAACCAGATGCAGAAAGTGGCGTGTGCCACTGAAGGCCTTGGAACACCCATTCTCTTTCTCTCTATTTACCTCCTTCTGTCTCAAATAAAGAAAAGAAATCAATAAAACATTTAAAAAATATTTTTAGGGCTGGGCGTGATGATGCATGCCTTTAATCCAAACTCTCAGGAGGCAGAGAGGCACAAGGATTGCCATGAATTCGAGGCCACCCTGAGACTACATAGTGAATTCCAGGCCAACCTGAGCTAGAGTGAGACCCTACCTTGGAAACCCACAAAATAAGAAGAAAAAAGAACGGGTTCAAGCCGAGTGTGGTGGCGCACACCTTTAATCCCAGCACTCAGGGAGGCAGAGGTTGGAGGATCACCATGAGTTCGAGGCCACCCTGAGACCCCATTGTGAATTCCAGGTCAGCCTGAGCTAGAATTAGATCCTACCTTGAACCCCCCCACACACAAAAAAGAAAGAAAAAAGAAAAGAAAAAAAATGGGCTCAGTGGGGCACATTGTGTGTATATATGAGGGTTGTCATTTAAAAGTTTTGGGGTGGTTTTTTTTTGTTTTTTTTCCTCAATTTTTATTAACATTTTCCATGATTATAAAAAATATCCCATGGTACTACCCTCCCTCCCCCCACTTTCCCCTTTGAAATTCTATTCTCCATCATATCCCCTCCCCATCTCAATCAGTCTCTCTTTTATTTTGATGTCATGATCTTTTCCTCCTCTTACGATGGTCTTGTGTAGGTAGTGTCAGGCACTATGAGGTCATGGATATCCAGGCCATTTAATGTCTGGAGGGAGGACGTTGTAAGGAATCCTTCCCTTCCTTTGGCTCTTACATTCTTTCCGCCACCTCTTCCGCATTAGACCCTGAGCCTTGGAAGGTGTGATCGAGATGTTACTCAGTACTCCAGTCACTTCTTTCCAGCACTATGATACCTTCTGAGTCATCCCAAAGTCACTGCCATCTGAAAAGAGAAGATTCTCTACCCAAAGTGAGAATAGTGTTAATATAAGGGTATAAATATTAAGAGAACTGCTTACTGGGCAGTTTGATAAGCATAGTATATACATTTTTCCAGACATCAGCAGATGTTACACCCCTAGGGCTCATGACTACCCCTGTTTTAAGTTTTCAGTATCAGGAATGTATTCCCCCCCCCACCATGGAGCAGGCCTCCAGGCCAATTGGAGGGCAGTTGGTTTCCACCATGACAGACGTGCCACTATTGCACCCGTTGGCTCATTTGGCCTGGCTGGCCAAATATAAGGCTTGCAGTGTCCACTGTTGAGTATCTTCACTGGTGGTATCTCTTTCTCCCATTGAACTACATGTAGGATGGCTTCTTCCAGCTTTCTGTCAGCTGGTCTATGGGTGTTTTTTTTTTTTTTTTTTTTTTTTGAGCTAGGGTCTGACTCGGGCTCAGACTGACCTGGAATTCACTACGTAGTCTCAGGGTGGCCTCGAACTCAAAGCGATCCTCCAACCTCTGCCTCCAAAGTGATGGGATTAAAGGAGTGCACCACCACATCCAGCTTAAAAGTTTTTTAAGATGTAAAAAAGTGGGGCCCATAGGAAACCCAAAGGCAATTCCTTAAAATTTTGCACCAGAATGGGCTGGAAAGATGGCTCAGTAGTTAAAGGCGCTTGCCTACAAATCCTGTCAGCCTGGGTTCAATTCTCCAGTACCCAAGTCAAGCCAGACGCACAAAGTGGTGCATGCATCTCAAGTTCATGTGTACTGGCTGGAGGCCCTGGGGCGCCCGTTATCACTTTCTGTCTGCATCGTTCCCTCTCTCTGTCAAATAAAAAAAAAATCTTTTTTTTTTTACAACTTCCATAATTATAGACAATAAACCACGATAGTTCCCTCCCCTCCCTCACTTTCCCCTTCACAAATCCACTCTGCATCATACCCCTTTACCCTCTCAAATATTTTATTTTAATTAATTAATTTATTTGACAGAGAAAGGGAGAGAGGGAGAGATAATGGGGGTGCCAGGGCCTCCAGCCAGTGCAAACAAACTCCAGATGCTTGCGCCCCCTTGTGCATCTGGCTAACGTGGGTCCTGGGGAATCAGACCTGGGTCCTTTGGCTTTGCAGACAAACACCTCAACGGCTAAGCCATCCCCTCCAGCCCGTCAATCAGACTCTCTTTTATTTTGATGTCATCATGTTTTCCTCCTATTACGAGGGTCTTGTGTAGGTAGTGTCAGGCACTGTGAGGTCATGGATATTCAGGCCATTTTGTGTCTGGAGGAGCACGTTGTAAGGAGTCCTACCATTCCTTTGGCTCTCACATTCTTTCCGCCAATCTTCCGCAATGGACCCTGAGCCTTGCAAAGTGTGATAGAGATGTCTCCGTGCTGAGCCCTCCTCTGTCACTTCTCAGCACTATAGTGCCTTTTGGGTCACCCAGTGGTCACTCCAGGCGTTGATCTGCAGCTGGCTTCCAGCAGAGGGCAACAGAGCGCCTTGTGCGCACAACGCCGCTGTATTCTGCGGCTTTTCCAACAGAGGGCGCTGCAGAGCCGGGGAGCGGACGCTGCCTGCTGGCGCCACGTCCATCCACTCTGCCCACAGCCAGGCTTCTTAATCATGCCTCCGGGTGCGTCTGACGAGGCCTGAGGACCTCGTGTTCACGCTGTTCAGTGAGTGAGAAGGGGGCCCGTGCGCCTCTGCAGACACAGGGCTGCCCACGCCCGTGGGGACACGCGGGGACTCCATGATGGCCCAGCCCAGAATCTCTACCTTGGTCGCCCCCTGTCTTGCCTCAGTCGCAGGCTCTGCTTGTTGGCTGGGATATCAACCACAATCTAGACCCGTGCCCCCTCTTACAGCCCCTGTCCTTGCCCTGTCCCCAGGGCCTTTGCTTTGGATGGTCGCGGCTTCTGCTCCAACCCGCACCTGCTTCAAAGCTCGAGGCCCCTGTTCAGCTCTCTCCACCCCGGCCACAAGGGATCCAGCCACTTACATACTCATCAGCTCAGCAGATACTGAGGTCATCGGATGGCTCACTGGTAGGGGCACAGGACACAGGTGAAGAAGAGACTAAGAAATAAGCCCCGCCTGGGCTGAAGAGATGGCTTGGCGGTTAAGGCACTTGCTTGACAAGCCTAAGGACCCAAGTTCGACTCCCCAGAACCCATGTATGCCAGATGCACAAGATGGCGCATGTGTCCGGAGCTTGTTTGCAGTGGCTAGAGGCCCTGGCATGTTCATTTTCTCCTCTCTCCTTTCTCTGTAATAAATTCATAAAATATAAAAATATTTAAAGTGAAAAGATTTAAAAAAGAAAGAGCCCATGCCTGACAAATGTCCTCCAGGAGCCTGAAGGGTAAGTGGCCGCTCGTGTCTGGGACGGCCTTGAGCCAGACGGACACTCTTCAAAGTAAGAGTGGCCGGTGCTCTAGAAGCACCAAGGCCACTGTGGGCCACCAAAGGCTTCTATTTTCAGGTATAAAACTGGACATGGTGCCACACAACTGTAATCCCAACAAAGGTAGACTGTGAGGTCAAGGACAGCCTGAGCTAGATAGTGAGATAGGGTTTTTGATTTTTTTTTTTTTTTTTTTTTTTTTTTTGCAGTAGAGTCTCTGTCTAGCCCAGGCTGACCTAGAATCCACTCTATATCCTCAGGCAGGCCCTGAACTCACGGTGATTCTCCTACCTCTGCTTCCCAAGTGTTAGGAATAAAGGCATGTGCCACCACACCTGGCTGACACATTTAAATATATATATTTTTTTACTTATTTGCAAGCAGAGATAGAAGAGAGACAAAGGGAATGGCTGTGACAGGGCCTCCAGCCCTAAAAGAATTCCAGGTGGATGTGCCACTTTGTGCATCTGGCTTTATGTGGGTACTAGGAATCAAACTCAGGTCGTTAGCCTTTGCAGGCAAGTGCCTTAACCACTAAGCCTTCTCTCCAGCCCAAGAGACAGTGTTTTAAAAATAAAACTGGCCAGGCCTGGTGGCACACGCCTTTAATCCCAGCACTCTGGAGGCAGCCGTAGGAGGATCACCATGAGTTTGAGGCCACCCTGAGACTACAGAGTGAATTCCAGGTCAGCCTGAGCCACAGTGACACCCTACCTTGAAAAACAAAAACAAACAAACAAAAAAATTGGGGCTGGAGAGATGGCTTAGTGGTTAAGGCACTTGCCTGTGAAACCTACGGTTCGATTCCCCAGGACCCATGTAATCCAGATGCACAAGGTGGCACATGTGTCTGGAGTTCATTTGCAGTGGCTGAGGGCCTGACTCACCCATTCTCTCTCACTCTCAATTAAATAAATAAATAATATATTTTTAAAAATAAAATAATATTGGGGGTTGCTGGTGGGATGGCTTAGCAGTTAAGGAGCTTACTAGTAAAGCCTAAGGACCTGGGTTGGATTCCCAAGTATCCACGTAAAGCCAGATGCACAAAATGGTGCATGCATCTGGAATTCATTTGCAGTGGCTGGAGACCCTGGTATTCCCATTCTCCCTGTCTCTCTTTATTTCTCTCTCCTTGCAAATATATAAATAAATATTCAAATAATAAAATAAAAATAGGGGCTGGTAAGATGGCTCAGTGGATAAACGTGCTTTCTTGCAAAGCCTGATGGCCTGGGTTCAATTCGCCAGTTCCCAATTAGAGGTGTGGAGAGGTAACTCAGAGGCTAAAAGCGCTGTCTTGGGGCTGGCGGGATGGCTCAGTGGTTACTACGCTTCCTTGCAAGCCTGACAGCCCAGGTTAGAACCCCCAGTACCCAAATAAAGCCAGATGCACAAAGTGGTGCATGCGTCTGGAGTTAGTTTGCAGTGGCAGGAGGCCCTGGCAAGTTTATTCCTTCTCTCTCAAGTAAATAAGCAGAATATTTTAAAAATAAAATTAGGGGGCTGGGAAGATGGTTCAATGCTTAAACTGCTTGCTTGCAAAGCCTGAGGACCAGGGTTCAATTGCCAAGCTGCCCACATAAGATAGATGCAAAAAGTGGTGACCCCACGGGCCCGGGGAGATGGCTCAGAGGTTACAGGCTTGCAACGCCTGTCAGCTGGGGTTCATTTTTGCAGCCACGCAAAGCCAGGTGCACAAAGTGGTGCATGTGTCTGCAGTTTGCATGGCCCCTGGTGTGTTCATACTCTTTCTTCACTCGCACATAAATACATAAGAATGTTTGTTGGGGCCCCACCAATAGGGCTGGAGAGATGGCCCAGCAGTTAAGGTGCTTACCTGAAAAGTCTAAAGACCTGAGTTCGATTCTCCAGTACGCACCTAAAGCCAGATGCACAGTGGTGCATGTGTCTGGAGTTCTTTGCAGTGAGTGGCTGGAGGCCCTGACTCACCCATTCTCTGTCTCTCTGCCTGCAAAGAAAAAAATGTATATATTTTATTTATTTGAATATTTTTTGTTCATTTATTTGAGAGTGACAGAGGGAGAGAGAGAAAGAGGCAGATAGAGAGAGAGAGAGAGAGAGAGAGAGAGAGAGAATGGGCGCGCCAGGGCTTCCAGCCACTGCAAATGAATTCCAGACGCCTGCGCCCCCTTGTGCATCTGAACATGGATCCTGGGAAATCGAGCCTGGAACCGGGGTCCTTAGGCTTCACAGGCAAGCGCTTAACCGCTAAGCCATCTCTCCAGCCCTATTTATTTATTTGAGAGAGAGAAAGTAGAGAATGGATCCACCAGAGCCTCTAGCCCCTGCAAAGGAACTCTTAGACACATGTGCCATCTTGCGCATCTGGCTTATGTGGGTACTGGGAAATCCAACCTGTGAGCCATCTCTCCAGCCCTAATATATATTTTAAAAACCTGAAGTGCCATGAATTCCCAACAACAGCTTCATCCGAAACAGGCCAGGTGTGCGGGTCTTGGGCCCCCACCTCAGGGAAACCACCCACCGCACCGCCTCGGCTCAGGCGGGGAGATGGTGGAGCTGGTCACACAGGGAAGCCACCCTGGGTTACAGCCAGTCAGTCTTGGGGCTCTTCCCCATCCCGACCCCTTGGGGCGGGGCTGAGGAGAGGACCACGCTGGGGGACAGGCGCAAAGGCCAGTGAGACCAAGAGACCAGGGCGGGGACCAAAGCAGGAAGCCGGAGAGCAGCGCTGCCTGGAGCCTAGCGCCAGCTCGGAAATCCGAGTCCTTTCCTTCATTGTCACGTATTTTTATTTGAGAGAGACAGAGAGAAAGAAGGGGGAGGAGGGAGGACTGGGTGCACCGGGGCCTCCAGCCACTGCCAAGGGACTCCAGATGCACGCGCCACCTTGTGGCTTTACGTGGGTATTGGGGAATCGAGCTAAGGCTGTCAGGCTTTGCAAGCAAGCGCCTTTAACTGCGGAGCCATCTCTCCAACCCCTTTTAATATTATTACTATTATCATTATTATTATTATTTGGTTTTTCGAGGTAGGTTCTCACTCTACCCAGACTGGCCTGGAAATCACTCTGTAGTCGCAGGGTGGCCTCGAACTCACAGCAGTCGTCTTACCTCTGCTTCCCAAGTGCTGCGATTAAAGGCGTGAGCCACCATGCCCGGACCCTTTTTTTTTTCTTTTCTTTTTTTTTTAAATAAATATTTTTTTATTTTTACTTATTTATTTGAGAAGGAGAGAAGGAAGAAGGTAGACATAGAGAAAATGTGCATGCCAGGGCCTCCAGCCACTGCCAATGAATGTGCCAACATGTGCATCTGGCTTACATGAGTACTGCAGAATTGAACCTGGGTCCTTGGGCTTCGCAGGCAAGCACCTTCACTGCTAAGCAACTCTCCAGCTCTCCCTTTTATTTTTAATTATAAATTTTATTTGCACATATCTGTGTGTGTGTTGGGGAGGGGACCACCAGGGCCTCCTGACACTGCAAATGAACACCAGATGCTTACGCCACTTTTTGTATCCAACTTAACTAACGAGTGGGTACTGGGGAAGCTGGGCCATCAGGCTTTACAAGCAAGAGCCCTTTAACCTCTAAGCCATCTGCCAACTTCCTCCAAGACAACACACTGACTGCATGGTAGGTTTGTATTTGTGGAGCTGTATCTTACAGAGCCCTGAGTGCCTGGCTGGGGCTGCACTGGGCTTCATCTCAGGCTGGAGAGCCCAGAGGAGGAGACACCTTGACTGAGGGAGTTCCTGGGACCTTTGGGAGATGCCACATTGGTCCATGGGGCCTGAAGGAGGAGAACACCCTTGGGATAGGAGGGGGCAGCATTTTGGGTCTGTGGAAGGAATTAGGTTACAGCATTCCTAGAGCCTAAGCCCAGGTAGGTCCCCCAAGCAAAATGGGGGAAAAAAAAAAAAAAACAGAAAGAGCAAAGCATGGTGGTGCACACCTTTAATCCCAGCACTCTGGAGGCAGAGGTAGGAGGATCGCTGTGAGTTCAAGGCCAGCCTGGGATTACAGAGTGAGATCCAGGTCAGCCTAAACTAGAGTGAGATCCTACCACAAGAAAAAAAGAAAAAAAAAAAAAAACAGGAAGGGAAGGAGGGATGGAGAGAAGGGAGGAAGAGAGGGAGGAAGGAAGGAAGGGAAGGAAGGAAGGAACGAAGGAATGAAGGAAGGAAGGAAGGAAGGAAGGAAGGAAGAAAGGAAGGAAGGAAGGAAGGAAGGAAGGAAGGAAGGAAGAAAGAAAGAAAGAAAGAAAGAAAGAAAGAAAGAAGAACAAACAAACAAACAAACAACAGGGAGCCAAGCCTAGCCTTAAGGCTACCTCAGGATTCAAAGAACAAGACCAGGCAGAGGGGGTTGGGCCGAGCCATGGACTATAAGACACAGGGACTGAGGAGGAAGAACTTGGTCCCAGTAACACGCTGCCAAGGGGTCGGGGACTTGGCAGGTGTCACTGAAGGACAGAGGCTTAGTCAAGAAGAAGGAAGACACCCTTACTCTGCGTTCTTGTGGTTGGGTGCAGGGGAAGGGGGGATGGTTGCCCCACGGGGGATACGGGCTCCAGAGCACTGCCCCTTACCGTGCGCTGGCACCAAGCCCCAGATCAGGGTCCTTACGCCGTGCCCGGCGGTCCAGCACGGGTCCAAGGGGGTCAGGCTAGTGCTGGAGCTGACAGCAAGATTGGGGAACGGGTGGGGGGCGAAGGACGACACATGGTAAAGAACATGGCCGGGGAGGCCCTGCAAGAGGCTAGGCCCTCCGCCCGGGTCTTGCACGGGTTCGGTGTCCGGTACCCTTCGGATGCCAGGCAGGGCGGTCAGCGAGCGTGCAGAGGACCCCTTGGCCCAGAAAGGCTAGTCTTCCTCCTCCTCCTCCTTCAACAGGGACGGGGACATGGCCACAGCTCCGAGCCCGCCGCCCACCCCCCTGCGCCCGGTACCGCCGTCCCGGTTCCGACCACGAGCCTGGGACGCCGCGCGCTGAGCTGCAGGAAGACGCGATGGCACCGCGGGACGCGCGGCGGGTTCGAGGCCCGGCCCTGCGCGGACGGTCCAGGGGGCCCTGCACCCCTAAACCACACCTTGTTCCGACCTCACACACGGGTGTGGGGGGACAACGGGGGACCCCGGGACCGGAACGCTCCGTGTATGCACGGGGAAACTGAGGCCCCCTTTGCTTATAATTCGGAAATTAGTGGCCTTAAAGACCAAACTTATAGCTGTGAAGCCCGTCCAGAAACAAGACTTGCAGAGCCTGACTCCATCGGGAGCCTGCAGATCCGTGGGGCAAGTGCCCAAGGACCCACTGAGGTTTCCCTGTGTCCAGAAGACACTGAAACACGCAGTCCCACGAAAACCAACATCAAGACCACAGTGGGAAGGCCCCCGAGCCCACCTCCAAGACTTGCCATCCAACACTTCAGGACATGGTGGCTGCTCAGTTTCTATGGCAAACCTTCCTCCTTCCTCCCCAGCCAACCTTTCACAGCACACTGAGGACCAAACTCTGTCCACTTTGGAAGGACCCTTGGTGGACTTCCTGGCTCCCCTTCTCCAGGAGGACTGCCTGCTGAGCCTGGGGAGGAGGAAGGGATCAGCGACCTCTCCTGTGCTTCTGATGTGGAAAAGCAGCCACTGCTGGAAACTTCATGTGTACTGGATTGTGCTTTGTATGAACTCCTTACAAAGCAATGTATAGATATTATTTTTTAATCATGGAGCAGAACATCTGGCATGCAGTGTTGTCCTTCCCTAAATTTTCCAATGAGATTGTCATGAAGTAAATGACAAACTTCAGAACGAAGCTGACATTTTAATGAATTGTCAAGGTTTTTGTTTTTTTTTTTAATGTAAGAGCACAGTTGTGGGATCCCCTGGGAAAGCCCTGCCTGATCCCCAGGCTTGAAAATCTCTTGGGTGAGTCAGCAAGGGAGAAGATGCGCAATCAGGTGTCTCTCGCCTGTTTTTTTTCCCCTTTCTTTCCTCTCTGTCTTTCTCCTTCCCTCCCTCCCTCCTTCCCTAGGGATGGGCTTGCTGTGTCTTCTCTGCAGAAGGCATGCCTTTGGGGTCTGTTAATATGGAAAGGAACTGTGCCGCAAAGCGCAAGCCTGAAGTCATTGGAGAGGACAGAACGGGTTTCTTCAGCTCTTCTTGGGAATATTAAATCTGTCTTAATTCAGTGTAGGCTGTGGAAGGCTTGTCCCACCAAGACGTCAAGCAGACCTCCAGAGCCTTTTGGATAAGGAAGCTGTTTGCAAGGACTGGCTGTAGGTACAGAAGACTGGTACACTTCTGCCACTCCAAGCTGGTGTGGCTTTCCTGTCCCATAAACACCTCCACTCCCCTGTCTCCCTCCGTGTTCCTGATTTCCAGTTCATTTGTAGCCAAAGCACACTTGGGACTTCCTTGTGGGTTATTTTAGATTTTCTACTTTTCTGGCCATCATTAAGCATTCCTGTGGCGCCCATCACCAATTCAGTGGAATTGCTTACTTTTTTTTAGGTAGGTATTATGACATTTATTAAAATAATGCTATGGGTTAATAGAAAGAGCAAAGAACCAAAGAATTAAAATGCAAGCTATGTAAAATCCCAACTGAAACCCAGAAGTGTCCGATGTATTCATTCATTAGCTCACTAAAAGCCCAAGAAAGACAAGACACCTAATATCATAAAGTACCGCAAAACAATTGGCCGTTTTCAGTTATCAAAATTGTGGATTTTGCGTTTTGTATCTTTTTCTCAATTAAGAAAAAAATTCTTTTTTGAATGTTATATAACATACATATAAAACAAGATAGGAAAATACATTATAAACTTGTGACAACGACTGTAAATGCATTATCTTACATGCTTCTCATAGGCGGTAGATTGGTTATGGTACATACATAGCTACTCAGGTAGTAAAGAACAGACAAAAATACCTGTCAGCTGTACGGAAACCTACAAGCGACACTCCCATCTACCCACGCTAAAAAATTACATAATACTGTCAGGAAAAGTCTTAAAAACTACATACGTTAATAAGAAAAAAAAATTCAATAAAGGGTGATAATACTGAGAACCAAGGCAATCAGAGATTTCAAAAGTCATGCTTTATTTTTTATTTTTTGCAGTTGATCCAAAATGTTGTCAACTAAGTTTTCAAAAGTTTATTCAGAGCCAACATGACTCATAAATGTCACACATTTATTGTTTCATATATGTACTTCCTTCCCCATAAAAGGCCTTTGAGAAACATCCAAAATGTCCAGATACAGCCCAGCTGAGACGAAACCGGGTCAAATACTGGTAGTATTGTTTTTACTATCACATCAAGTGTTTTGAGTGTCGCAAATTTATTCAACCAACCAACCCAAACCAAAAATCACAATGGCAGTGCACACACACTGTCGATCAAGCCAGACAACTACACGTGTGACAGGAGGACAGAGCAGGGCACTAAACCAAAGCTGCTGCTTACAGACTGTGACTGTCTACTGCATAGTAAATAAACCGGCAAAACGGTTCCAAGTGAGACGAGACGACGGAGGTCACCGTGAAGGAGGCGCTGAGCTTCCCGCTGACCTTCACTGAGAAGCTGGGTAGGGGCGGAAGAGCACCCGAGTCGAGGGGCCCACAGTGCGATGTCACTTGAGATTTGCCACGTCTGCTACTGAACAGCTGATGACTTCTCTACTCAAGTATTTAGACACTTTGCCCACAGACTGTTTCAACTATGAAGCTGTTCGAACTTCTCGAGAAGCATGGAGATTCAACTGAAGCGTAGGTGAGTATTTCCATGCACAGTAATGCTAGTTTTCCATACTTTCGTAAAGTTGAAAGGGGAACAAGAAAATGTGGGTGTCTAGCGGCAGCGACTAATGCAAGGAAAAACGATGACACAAGGCATCTGGTATGACCTGAAGAGACTGATTCAGTGTGGATCACACAACACCATCATTTTCCAGAATGAAAACCAAAACAAAACAAAAAAAAAATCACAAAGATTCAATTTTGTGGGCTGGAGAGATGGCTTAGCTGTTAAGGTGCTTGCTTGCAAAGTCGACTCTCCAGGACCCACATAAGCCAGATGCACAAGGGGCGCATGCATCTGAAATTCGTTTGCAGTGGCTGGAGGCCCTGGAGTGCCCATTCTCTCTCTCTCTCTCTCTCTACCTGCCTATTTCTGTATCTCTCTCTCTCTCTCAAATAAATAAATAAAATAAAATATTTTTTTAAAAAAGATTGATTTTTGTGAAAAAGTTTTGCTAGATACACTATTATCTCCAATTAATAAGAAAAAAACTCTGATGTATCCCTCTTCTCCAAATAAAATAAAGCTCAGATTTTGTCTGTAAACTGATGTGCAGATCTCACATAATTTTTTTTTTTTTTTTTTTTTTTTTTTTTTTAGTTTTCCGAGGTAGAGTCTCACTCTAGCTCAGACTTACCTGGAATTCACTATGGAGTCTCAGGGTGGCCTCGAACTCCTGGCGATCCTCCTACCTCTGCCTCGCGAGTGCTGGGATTAAAGGCGTGTGCCACCACGCCCGGCGGCCTCACATAATTTTTTTAATCTCAGGATCCTTTGGACTAACATGGAAGATTGAAATAATCTAAAGGACTCAATTATTATTTGTAAAAGAATGATGTTTTAAAACTTACTAGTCAGACATTAGAAGGAATTGCTTACTCTTTTCTTTGAAATTTTTTTTATTAACAATTTCCATGATTATAAAAAATATCCCATGGTAATGCCCTTGATCCCCCCACTTTCCCCTTTGAAACTCCATTCTCCATCATATCCCCTCCCCATCTCAATCAGTCTCTCTTTTATTTTGATGTCATCATCTTTTCCTCCTATTATGATGATCTTGTGTAGGTAGTGTCAGGCACTGTGAGGTCATGGATATCCAGGCCATTTTGTGTCTGGAGGAGCACGTTGTAAGGAGTCCTACCCTTCCTTTGGCTCTTACATTCTTTCCGCCACCTCTTCCCCAATGGACCCTGAGCCTTGGAAGGTGAGATAGAGATATTGCAGTACTGAGCACTCCTGTCACTTCTTTCCAGAACCATGATGCCTTCTGAGTCATCCCAAGGTCACTGCCATCTGAAAAGAGAAGGTTCTCTACCAAAAGTGAGAGTAGCATTAACATAAGGGTATGAACATTAAGAGAAGTGCTTACTGGGCAGTGTGATAAGCATAGTATAAACATTTAGCCAGATAACAGCACACGTTACAACCCCAGGACTCATGACTACCCTGTTGTAGGTTTTCAGTATCAGGGATGTATTCCTCCCATGGAGCAGGCCTCCAGTCCAATTAGAGGGCAGTTGGTTTCCACCATGACAGACGTGCCACTATTGGCACCCGTTGGCTCATTTGGCCTGGATGACCAAATATAAGGCTTGCATGGTCCACTGTTGAGTATCTTCACTGGTGATTTCTCTCTCTCTCCCATTGAACTGCATGTAGAATGGCTTCTTCCAGCTTTCTGTCAGCTGGTCTACATGGAGGAGGTTATCAGCTCAGTTCCAGCAGGATTTCTCAGTGGCCTTGCAGCCCAAGTATGTGGAGTCTTCAGCAATAGGGTCTTACCATCTACTCCTGGTGGGAAACCAAGGGCCTCCACAATGGTCTGTAATGTTTAGGGGGCATCAGGGACCTCCCTGGCCAACAACTCACTGGAAGGTATCCCATCCCTGGCACTGAAAATCTTCTAGCAATAATCTATGGCTCCTGAGTGTTCCATTGTCCAAAAAAGTAAGTTTCCATATGACTTATTTATATCCTCTTAGATTTTGAGTAGCCCTCCCTCCACCTTTCCTTTACTCAATCTCTTCCCCTGACCTCACTTCGGGCCTTTTCACCCCCATTAATCTATTCTTCTACTTACATATATACAATACCATCCTATTAAGTAACCCCCTCCCTTCCTTTCCCTTCCCTTTATATCTCTTTTCTAGCTTGCTGGCCTTTGCTACTGAGTTTTCTTCCCAGTCACACAGAAGTCCAATCATCTGGAGCTAGGATCCACATATGAGAGAGAACATGCGATGCTTGCCTTTCTGGGCCTGGGTTACCTCACTTAATATAATCCTTTCCCGATCCATGCATTTTCCTGCAAATTTCATAACTTCATTTTTCTTTACCACTTAGTAGAACTCCATTGTATAAATGTGTCATATCTTCATTTTCCACTCATCAGTTGAGGGACATCTAGGCTGGTCCCATTTCCCAGCTATTGTGAATTGAGCAGCAATAAACATAGTTGAGCAAGTATCTCTAAGGTAATGAGATGAGTCCTTAGGATATATGCCTAGAGTGCTATAGCTGGGTCATATGGTAGATCTATTTTTAGCTGTCTCAGGAACCTCCACACTGATTTCCCCAATGGCTGGACCAGATTGCATTCCCACCAACAGTGTAGAAGGGTTCCTCTTTTTCCACATCCCCGCCAGCATTTATGGTCATTTGTTTTCATGATGGTAGCCAATCTGACAGGAGTGAGATGGAATCTCAATGTAGTTTTAATCTGCATTTCCCTGATGACTAGGGATGTACAACATTTTTTTAGATGCTTATATGCCATCAATATTTCTTCTTTTCAGTTCCATAGCCCATTTTTAATTGCTTGTTTGATTTCTTTTTTTGAGTTCTATGTATATCCTAGATATTAATCCTCTATCAGATATATAGCTGGCAAAGATTTTTTTCCCATTCTGTAGGTTGCCTCTTTGCTTTATTGACAGTGTCCTTTGCTGTACAAAATCTTTGTAATTTCATGAGGTCCCAGTGGTTAATCTGTGTGTGTGTGTGTGTGCTTTTTGTTGTTGTTTGTTTGTTTGTTTTTCAAGGTAGGGTCTCACTCTGGTCCAGGCTGATCTGGAATTAGCTCTGTAGTCTCAGAGTGGCCTCAAACTCACGGTGATCCTCCTACCTCTGCCTCCTGAGTGCTGGGATTAAAGGCGTGTGCCACCACGCCTGGCTATTCTGTGGTTTTATTGCCTGAGCAATTGGGGTTATATTCAGAAAATATTTGCCAAGACCAATATGTTGAAGGGTTTCCCCTACTTTTTCCTCTAGCAGTTTCAGAGTTCCAGGTCTGATGTTAAGGTCTTTAATCCATTTGGACTTAATTCTTCTGCATGGAGAGAAAGAAGAATCTATTTTCATCCTTCTACAGATACATATCCAGTTTTCCCACCACCATTTGCTGAAGAGGCTATCTATTCTCCAATGAGTAATTTTGGCATTTTTATCAAATATCAGGTGGCTATAGCTACCTGTACTTACATCTGGGTCCTCTATTCTGTTCCATTGATCTACATGTCTGCTTTTGTGCCAGTACCATGCTGTTTTTGTTACTATGGCTCTCTAGTATAGGTTAAAATCAAGTATGGTGATACCACCCGCCTTATTTTTGTGGCTCAGTATTGTTTTAGATATTCAAGATTTTTTGTGATTCCAAATGAATTTTTGGATAGTTTTTTCCATTTTCGTGAAGAATGCCATTGGAATTTTGATGGGGATTGCATTAAATATGTAGATTGCTTTTGGTAAGATTGCCATTTTCACAATATTGATTCTTCCAATCCAGGAACAAGGGATGTTTTTCCATTTCCTAGTGTCTTCTGCAATTTCTGGCTTGAGTGTTTTAAAATTTTCATTATAGACATCCTTCACTTCTTTGGTTAGATTTATTCCAAAGTACTTTTTTTTGATGCAATTGTGAATGGGAGTGATTCCCTGATATTATCCTCTGTGTGTTTGTTGTTAACATATAGGAATGCTACTGATTTCTGAGTACTTATTTTGTATCCTGCTACATGGCTATAGGTGTTTATCAGTTCTGACAGTTTGCTGGGAGAGTCTTTAGGGTCCTTTATATATAGAATCATGACATCTGCAAATAATGATAACTTGATCTCTTCTTTTCCAATTTGTATCCCTTTTATGTGTGTCTCTTGCCTTATTGCTATGGCTAAGACTTCTAGTACTATATTAAATAAAAATGGGGACAGTGGACACCCTTGTCTTGTTCCTGATTTCAGTGGAAAAGCTTCCAGTTTTTCCCCATTTAGTAATATGTTGGCTGTAGGCTTATCATAAATAGCCTTTATTATATTGAGATATGTTCCTTGTATTCCCAGTCTCTGTAGGACTTTTATCATGAAGGGATTGTGGATTTTGTCAAATGCTTTTTCTGCATCTAATGAGATGATCATGTGATTTTTGTCCTTCAGTCCATTTATATAATGTATTACGTTTATCGATTTGCATATGTTGAACCATCCCTGCATCTCTGGGATAAAGTCTACTTGGTTGGGGTGAATGATCTTTCTGATATATTCTTGTATTCTGTTTTCCAATATTTTGTTGAGAACTTTGGCATCTATGTTCATGAGGGAGATTGGTCTGTAATTTTCTTTTTTTGTTCTATCTTTGCCTAGTTTTGGTATCAGGATGATGCTGGCTTTGTAGAAGGAGTTTGGTAGGATTCCTTCTTTTTCTATTTCATGGAAAAGCTTAAGAAGCAATGGTGTTAGTCCTTCTCTGAAGGTCTGGTAAAATTCACCAGTGAATCCATCTGGGTCTGGGCTTTTTTTAGTTAGATTTTTGATAACTTCTTGGATCTCCATACTTGTTATAGGTCTATTTAAATGATTAATCTCATCTTGATTTAATTTAATTTAGGTAGGTCATATAAATCAAGGAAATTATCCATTTCGTTCAGATTTTCATACTTAGTGGAGTATATGTTTTTATAGTATGTCCCTATGATTTTTTGAATTTCTCTGGTATCTGTTGTGATGTTGCCTTTTTCATCTCTAATTTTATTAATTTGTGTCTCTTCTCTCTTTTGGTCAGATTTGCTAAGGGTTTATCAATTTTGTTTATCCTTTCAAAGAACCAACTCTTTGTTTCATTGATTCTTTGGATTTTTTTTTTTTTTTTTTGTTTGGTTCCTATTTCATTAATTTCTGGACCCGTGGTGGTCAGGGGTGGGCCTGCAGTGAGCATGGCTCAGGCAAGCAAGCACGGTGGTGGACACATGTGATCCCAGCGCTGTTCCAGCACTCCTGAGGATGACTCCGAGACTGTGCTCAGACCTCCACACGGTGCCCCTCCCACATACGAACACAAATGCACACACGCAGGTATTAAAGTAAATACGGCTTTCCTCCAGGCACGGTGGTGCGCACCTTTAATCCCCCCCAGTACGTGGGAGGCTGAAGTAACAAAATTGTCAGGAGTTCCAGGTCAGCCAGACACTACAGGGTGAGTTCCAGGTCAGCCTGGGCTAGAGTGAGACTCAAAAATCCAAAATTAAAAAAAAAAGACTCAGGCTTGATAACACAGAACCCACATAAAGGCAGATGGACAAGGTGGCACATGTGTCTAGAGCCTCGTTTGCACTGGCTGTGGGTCCTGGCATGAACATTTTATCTTATCTCTCTTATGTCTACCTATATATGTACTTTTTTTTCTCTCACACTCAAATAAATACATTTTTCTTTCTTTTTTATTTAATTATTTACTTATTTTTTGAGGCAGGGTTTCACAGTAGCCCACGCTAACATGGAACTTACTTTGTAGTCTCAGGCTGGCCTCGAACTCATGGCGATCCTCCTACTTCTGTCTCCTGAGTACTGGGATTAAAAGCACGCACCACCACGCCTGGCTACATAATATATATATATATATATATATATATATATATATTTTTTTTTTTAACAAAAGAAGAGAAGGATAATTTCCCTTGGAAATAAAGCACTAGCTACCTGTGACGGGTGTGGTGGGAGGGTGATGTTTTTAGTACATGGTATCTTGTATATTTAGAATTTTACATCCTGGGAGTCTATTGCCAATATTTAAAAATAAAATGTTGCAAAGGTTTGTGGGGGCCTCTGCTTCTTCCTCTCCTTCTGCTCTTCTCTGTCTGTGGTACTGAAGGGAGCAGTGAGGGCCTCCGCTTCTTTCTGTGTTTTGCTGTCAGCCTTTCTCTAAATAGGCGTCTTGACATGAGCTGCTCACTCGTGACTGGGTTGCAGACATGGTCAGAACCACAGTGTAAGTCGTGCAGACTTCCTCTGTCTTCATGATGCTCACCTCCAAATCTAGTGCCTTGATCCAGGGGTGTCACATACAAAGCATCTGTTCACTGATTTCGAGCAGGTGTGCTGTTTTATGATAAATCCTTCCATTCTGACTGAATAAGGCTCAGATTAATTTCCTTTTTTTTTTTTTTTTTTCCTTTTTTGAGCTGAAAACCTCCTCCATGTAGAATAACCAACAGAAAGCTGTACTTCAATGGGAGAGAGTATCACCAGCGAACATACTCAACAGTGGACACTACAAGCCTTAAATTTGGCTAGCCAGGCCAAATGACCCAACAGATGCAATAGTGGCATGTCTGTTATGGGGGAAACCAATCACTCTCTAATTGGACTGGACGCCTGCTCCATGGGAGGGAATACATCCCTGATACTGAAAACCTACAACAGGGGTAGTCATGAGAACTAGGGGTGTAACATCTGCTGCTGTCTGGCTAAATGTATATGCAATGCTCACCAAACTGCCCAGTAAACACCTCTCTTAATGTTCATACCCATATATTAATACTACTCTCACTTTTGGTAGAGAATCTTCTCTTTTGAGATGGCACTGACCTTGGGATGACTCAGAAGGCACCATGATGCTGAGAAGAAGTGACAGAGGAGTGCTCAGCACTGCAATATCTCTATCACACCTTCCAAGGCTCAGGGTCTATTGCGGAAGAGGTGGCAGAAAGAATGTAAGAGTCAAAGGAAGGGCAGGACTCCATACACCACGCTCCCTCCAGACACAAAATGGCCTGGATATCCATGACCTCACAGTGCCTGACACTACCGACACAAGATCATCATAATAGGAGGAAAAGATCATGACATCAAAATAAAAGACTGATTGAGAGGGGGAGGGGATATGATGGAGAATGAAGTTTGAAAGGGGAAAGTGGGGGGAGGGAGGGAATTACCATGGGATATTGTTTACAATTATGGGAGTTGTCAATAAGAAAATTATTTTTACTTATTTGAGAGAGGGAGTGTGTGTGTGGAGGTTTGATTCAGGTGTCCCTCATGCACTTAGTTTTCTGGATGCTAGGTTCCCAGCTGATAGAGATTTGCGAATTAATGCTTCCTGGAGGCAGCGTATTGTTAGGGGTGGGCTTATGGGTGTTATAGCCATTTTCCCCATGCCAGTGTTTGGCACACTCTCCTGTTGCTATGGTCTAACTTATGTGGGCCAGGGAGTGATGTCCACCCTCTGCTCATGCCATCATTTTCCCCTGCCATAGTGGAGCTTCCCCTCAAGCCTAGAAACCAAAATAGACCTCTTTTTCCTACAAGCTGTTCTTGGTTGGGTGATTTCTACCAGCAATGCGAACCTGACTGCAACAGTAAAATGGTACCAAGGAGTGGGATTGCTGCTAGACATATGACTGTGTGTTTTTGGACTTTTGGAGCTGATTTTCAAGAGAAATGTGGAAGGACTTGAAACCTTGGCCTCAGAGACGCCTTGCAGTGCTATAAGTATAGCTTGATGGACTATTCTGGTCAGAGTTGAAAGGCCTGAATGCAGTAAGAACTATGGACTGTGAGGTTTGGCTTATAAGGGTGCGAAAGAGTTTTGCTTGGACTGGGCTAGAAGCAGTTTGTGTGAGAAGCTTGCTGTTATGCCCATGTCCTGAGTTGTGCAGGGTTGCTTTGCGTAGTAACAGACTGGTGTGAGCAGAGGGCACTGAAAGAAATGTTTAGGCCAAAACTGCTGCCAATTCAGCTGCAATTGAGCGATTACAACCTTTGTGACTGGGTCAGCTGACCTGCACTGGGACAACAGGAAGAATGTAGACTCTTTTGAAGGGGCCTGAGTGCCCAAGGAATGTCCTGTTCTTCAAAGTCTGCTTTATTCCCCCCTGGATTAACAAATTGGCACCCAACCTGATACTGTGGAGTATAAGAAATTCAGGAAAGAGAGGGTCATTGCATTTGCAATACGGTCTTGTGTTTTGGAAATGGCCATGGGCAGTGTGAAGCAGGTTTGCTGGATGCCTGCATGGAAACCCGATGGAGCCATGAGGATGAGCTGTGGATTGCAGTGGAGATCCAGTGGAGATGCCGGGACCATGAGATGGCTGCCAGGGAGAGCTGCCGGCCCTGGATGAAGTTTTCCAGGACTGTGAGTAGCCTAGCTGCAGGGGTGGAATTGGAACTCCAGAGACTTGTTGCTGGTTAGAATTATTGGACTTGAAGGCTTGTCGCTGGCTAGAGTTTTTGGACTTAAGCTACAAAGTTTGGTGTTTGCCCTATTTAAATCATATATTGCTTGAGTATTTCTTTGCTGTGCCCAATGCCATCTTTTGCAGTGTGAATGTTTATTCTGTGCCATTATAGGTTTTGGGAGGATTTTTTGGTATTATGGCTCAGTAAAAAGATCTTGAACTATGGGGATGTATGAACATCATTGGAATTGATAAAAATTATGGGGACTTTTAAAGTAGGATGAGTGCATTGCATTTTACATCATGGATGGTTATCAGTTTATGGGGACCAGGGGCGGAATGTGGTGATTTGATTCAGATGTCACCCATAAACTTATGTTTCTGGATGCTAGGTTCCCAGCTGATAGAGATTTTGGAATTAACGCCTCCTGGAGGCAGTGTGCTGTTGGGGGTGGGCTTATGTATGTTATAGCCAGTTTCCCCTTGCCAGTGTTTGGCACACTCTCCTGTTGCTATGGTCTGCCTCATGTGGGCCAGGGGGTGATGTCCATCCACCCTCTGCTCATGCCATCATTTTCCCCTGCCATCGTGGAGCTTCCCCTCGAGCCTATAAGCCAAAATAAACCTCTTTTTCCTACAAGCTGTTCTTGATCAGGTGATTTCTACCAGCAATGGGAACCTGACTGAAACAGAGAGGTAGATATAGAAAATAGGCACACCAGGGTCTTCAGCCACTATAAGTGAACTCCAGACGCATGTGCCACCTTGTGCATCTGGCTATGTGGGTCCTGGGGAATTGAAAGGGTTCCTTTGGCTTTGCAAGCAAATGCCTTAACTGCTAAGCCCTTAAAAATATTTTATTTATTTATTTATATTATTTATTATTTTGGTTTTTCGAAGTAGGGTCTCGCTCTAGGCCAGGCTGACCTGGAATTCACTATGTAGTCTCAGACTGGCCTCGAACTCTCGGCAATCCTTCTACCTCTGCCTCCTGAGTGCTGGGATTAAAGGCGTGTGCCACCACATCTGGCTTACTTTTTTTTATTAGAGACAGAGAGAAAGAATGAGAGAGAGGGAGAGAATGGACATGCCAGGGCCTCTAACCACTGCAGATGAACTCCAGACGCAAGCGCCACCTTGTGCATCAGGCTTATGTGGGACCTGGTACTTAGGCCTCGCAAGCAAGTGCCTTAACCATTAAGCCATCTCCTCAGCCGCCTCCCTTTTTGTAAATATTTTTATTTATTTGTGTGAGAGTAGGGACAGTCCAGGGCCTCTTGCTGCTGCAAATGAACTTTAGACACATGGGCCACATTGTGCATCTGGCTTTATGTGGATACTGAGGAATTGAACCCAGGTCAACAAGCTTGGTAAGCAAGTGATGTTAACCACTGAACAGCCACGCCCCCAGCCTCTCATTGTAGATTTTTTTTTTTTTTTTTGGTTTTTTGAGGTAGGGTCTCACTCTAGCCCAGGCTGACCTGGAATTCACTGTGGAGTCTCAGGGTGGCCTCGAACTCACGGCAATCCTCCTACCTCTGCCTCCTGAGTGCTGGGATTAAAGGTGTGCGCCACCACGCCCGCTTTTCATTGTAGATTCTTGACAAGTGCGCTACCACTGAGCCACGCCCCCAGCCCCTCACTGTGGATTCTAGACAAGTGCTCTACCTCTGAGCCACGGCCCCAGCCCCTCACTGTGGATTCTAGACAAATGCTGTGCCGCTGAACTGCATTGCTAGCTGGCTCTTGGTATTTTGAGACAGGGTGACTTTCCCATTTGAAGAAACTGAGGCCTTGAGAGATAATGTCTCTTGTTTAAGGCCCACAGACAAATGGTAGCAGAGCTGGAACTCCAGTCTCCCCTTACCTTCCAATGTCGCCTCCTCCCCTAGCTGTTTTTATTTATTTATTTATTTATTTATTTATTTATTTTTATTTTGGTTTTTCAAGGTAGGGTTTCACTCTAGCCCAGGCTGACCTGGAATTTACTATGTAGTCTCAGGGTGGCCTCAAACTCACAGCGATCCTCCTATTTCTGCCTCCCAAGTGCTGGGATTGAAGGCATGCACCACTACACCTGGCTAATTTTCTTTTAAATATATTTTACTTATCTATTTGAGAGAGAGAAAGAGAGAGAGGGAGAGGGAGAGAGGGAGAGGGAGAGAGAGAATGAGCTTGCCAGGGCCTCCAGCCACTGCAAGGAACTCTAGATGCATGCGCCCCTTGTGCTCTGGCTTATATGGGTTCTGTTGAATAGAAGCTGGATCCTTTGGCTTTGCAGGCAAACACCTTAAGCGCTAAGCCATCTCTCCAGTCCCCCCAGTTCTTTTTAAATCATTGGCCTAGAGAGACCATGAGGCCCAGTATTTGGTTCCCAGGCAATTTGGGTAGAGAGATCTCTGGTTAGAAGGTAGAATAAACATGGTGCCTTGGCTGTTTAAGTGTGGGGGAGTAGGTGTCCAGGGTCATACCTGGATGGCTGGCCTGCAGTGGGGTGTCCTTCAGTTGGAAATAAAGTAGGATGAAGGAAGAGGTTTGGACATGCTTGGAGGTGGGTCTGATGCCATGACCACTCATAGGCCAAATGTATCCATTAGTAATGTCTGCCTTGACACAAGCATGGAGTGACTGCCAAGCTCTGGCCAGCTCCGGGGTAGATGGTCTCAGCATCTTTCCCTCAATTATTTCCTAATATAAACAGATGGTAAAGTGGGCTTTCTCAGCAGAGCCTTCCTGAAGACAGAGAAAGAGGCAGGTAGAGAATGGGCACACCAGGGCCTCCAGCCACTGCAAACGAACTCCAGATGCATGCGCCCCCTTGTGCATCTGGCTAACGTGCGTCCTGGCGGATGGAGCCTCGAACGGGGGTCCTTAGGCTTCACAGGCAAGCGCTTAACCACTAAGCCATCTCTCCAGACCTATTAAATGCCTTTTAAAAAATATTTTATTTTTATTTATTACTTTTAAGAGAGAAAGAGGTGAGAGAAGGAGAGAGAGAATGGGCACGCCAGGGCCTCCAGCTGCTGCAAATGATCTCCAGTCCCCTTGTGCATCTGGCTTCACAGGGATTCTGGAGAATCAAACCTGGGTCCTTTGGCTTTGCAAGCAAGCGCCTTAACGGTAAAGCCATCTCTCCAGCCCTATCAACGCCTTTTTGTGTAGGAAATAGAAAACCAGAGAGGGCTTAAAGCACAGGAGGCCTCGGATTTTCCACAGGAGTCTTTATTACAGTGTAAATCCAGGCTCAGGGCTCGTCTGGGCCCCATGCACAGCCCCAGCCTTGGGATTGGTGATCTCTGGAGGCACCAACCCTTCCTCACAGCGCCTCCAGCGGCTGAGTGTCGAAAGTGCAGGGCGGTGCCCTGTCTATCCAAACTACGACTCCCAGCAGGCCGAGCGACCAAGGAGCATCGCTTTTCCTGGACTCCTACACCAGCGCCTCTGGGAAATGTAGTCCTGACCTCTCAGGCAAATTGCAGACTCCCTGGTGGGAGTGATCCTCACGCCCTCGGGAAAATGGCTCGGACCCAGAATGGGAGTGTGTGTGAGTGGTAGCCGGGAAATGAAGAAGAACGGGAGGACTGCTGGGGTGGGCGGGGGTTGGGGGCAGGCGTCCCTCAGGCAGAGACACCTCATTCGGCTTTGGCTTTGGACCCAGAGACTGCAGATGCTGCCGAGGCAAGGGCGCCGGTCCCTGGGATCTTTGCTCGAATCCTGCGGAAGCAACACGCTTGGGTCACGAGGTGTGCGCGGGACTGGGGGAGCCCCAGGAAACTAGCTGAGTGCTAAAAGCCGGCCCCTACCCTCCACCTGATGGCTTGATTTGAGGAGACATTCAGCCCTGGAAGAGTTGGGGACAGGAAATGTAGAAGGGGGAAAAAAAAAAAAAAAAAAAAAAAAAAAGAGGTCCCGAGCTGGAGGGATGGCTTAGCGGTTAAGGCGTTTGCCTGGGAAGCCAAACGACCCAGGTTCGATTCCCCAGGACCCACATTAGCCAGCTGCACAAGATGGGACATGCACCGGGAGTTCGTTTGCAGTGGCTGGAGACCCTGGCAAGCCCATTCTCTCCCTCTGTCAAATAAATAAATAAAATAAGGGTCCCAAGTTTCCCTCTAGCTTTCCCCCCTCCGCCCGCACACACACATCTTCATGTCAAGCACTTACTTAGCTTTGATGTGGCTCAACTGATTGGTCACCAGCCCCACATACTGGTCGATCTGGGCCTGAGGAGACCAAGGAGGCAAAGAGAGAAAGGGAGAAATGGAGGGGCTTCTGGTTAATTCCCGTAGGAGACTGCATTCCTCCAATCACTCCAAATCAGAAGCTCCGCCTGTGGTCTACTTCTCCACCTCCTTCATTATTTCCTTTTCTTTTTTTTTGGTTTTTCACTCTCGCTTAGGCCGACCTGTAATTCACTATGTAGTCTCAGGGTGGCCTCGAACTCACGTTGATCCTCCTACCTCTGCCTCAGGAGTGCTGGGATTAAAGATGTGAGCCACCACGCCTGGCCATTCCTTTTTTAAACTTATTTGGGGTGGGGGGACAAAAAGAGGCAGATAGGGATGCCACTGCAAACAAACTTCAGATGCATGCACCAACCTTGTGCGTCTGGCTTACTTGGGTCCTGGGGAAATCGAACCTGGATCCTTTGACTTCGTAGGCAAACGCCTTAACTGCTAAGCCATGCCTCCAGCCCAGCAAGAACATTCATAATAACCCCTTTCATTTTGCTTTGCTTCTGCGACAGGGTCTCATGTAGGCCAAGCTGGCCTCAACTTGGTATGTAACCAACGATCACCTTTCAATTTACTCTTCCTCCTGCATCCACCTACTAAGTGCTAGGATCATGCCTGCTTTATTATAAATATATATTTATTTATTTATTATATATTTATATATATACACACATACCTGCTTTTATACACATATTTTGGTTTTACGAGGTAGGGTCTAACTCTAGCCCAAGCTGACCTGGAATTCACAATGTAGATTCAGGGTGGCCTCAAACTCATGGCAATCCTCCTACCTCTGCCTCCCAAGTGCTGGGATTAAAGACATGCGCCACCACACCCCGCTTCCACATTATTTTTTGAAACCTAGGCCTTCTGCATACTAGGTTAGTGTTGTACAGCTGAGCCACGCCCCCAGCCCCTCACTGGTGGTTTCCAGACAAGTGCTCTACCGCTGAGCCACGCCCCCAGCCCCTCATTGTGTATTCTAGTCATCTGGTCTCTACTTTGTGGCAATCCTCCTGCCTCAGCATCCTGAGTGCTGGTATTAAGCGCATGTGTTGCCCCATGTCGCTTTTAATTTTAGTCTGACGGAGAAGAGCAGCAAACAGAATGCCTGGGTCTGCCTGAGATATATTTCTCCCTGGGCCACTAGTTATAGAAGGGAGGTATACCACCCAGTTTTAGACATCGGGCTGACAAAGGATCGGCTTGCCACAACACCTACCTGGTGCTGTCTGTACAGCAGGGGGACTGTGAACAAGACGATCACCCCTGTGGGCATAGAGAGAGGGGTCAGGCCTTCCCAGGACACTGACAGCTCCATCTGGAGACCTATCCCCCACCAGACCCCAACAACCTGCTCCCCACAACCTTCCCTGCTCACCCAGAATGAGAAGAGTCAATCCATTGAAGACGGCACCCACGAAAGTCAAGATGTATAAGAGGAGAGCCAGCTGGGGGCGAGGGTCAGGGTGAGAAGGACTTACGGACTACGGATTTACCCACCCCCTCCCCACCAGAGGCACAGAGGAGGAAGGTGGGAACCCAGGAACCGATTGGGGCTTCAGGGCACCTTGAGGGAATCCACTAGGTCTTCCACCAGGAAGAAATGCCGCAGCTGTGTGGCCGTAGAGACCACGTGGGAGGCGATCTGCTGGGACAGACGGTCCGTCTGTTCCCGAGTCAGGGTCAAGTCCATGTCCAGATAAGCCCTGATGGGAAAAAAGGAGCGTGGGATGACTCAGTGGGTACGTTGAGTTCAGACTGGGGGGGTGCGGGGGAGTAATGGCTTAAACAAGGTAAAAACGGGAGTTGGGGAGCAGGCCAAGAGAGATCAGAGGGTTCACATACACACAGGGACAGGGCTCAAGTTCAGGGTTAGGACAGGTGATTAGGGCTGGAGGTCAGGATCCGGGGGGGAAAATGGATGAGGATGGTCAGCGCCGACTTGAGGTCAAGGGTCATGATTCCACAGAGGTGAACCGAGCAAAGGGTCCTCACTGGAAGGGGTTGGCGCCGTCGCCCCGGTGCACGGCCTGCAGCACTTTGCGGTAAACCCTGAGAGAGATGGTGGCACAGAGCCCCAGCAGAGCCAGGTGGGCAGCCACGGACACGATGCTGAAGTGCAGGAGGCAGAGGAGGGAGACCATGAGGCCCGTGAACACGGCTCCGGACTTCCTGCTGTCCTTCCAGTAGAGCAGGTCCACCACTGTGGAAGGGGGAGGCGTTAAGGCTGGGACTTGGACCTAGCCTGGCTCACCTCCCTCGTTTTAAAAGAAAAATTTTGTTTTGTTTTGTTTTCCAAGATAGGGTCTCACTCTAGCACAGGCTGACCTGGAATTCACTATGTAATCTCAGGGTGGCCTCGAACTCACAGCGATCCTCCTACCTCTGCCTCCCGAGTGCTGGGATTAAAGGCGTGCATCACCATGCCCAGCTTTAAAAAATTTAATATTTTATTTATTAGGGAGAGAATGGGCGCACCACAGCCTCTAGCCACTGCAAACAAACTCCAGACACATGTGCCACCATGTGTATCTGGCTTACATGGATCCTGGGGAATCTAACCTGGGTCCTTAGGCTCCGCAGGCAAGCGCCTTAACCACTAAGCCATCTCTCCAGCCCTCGTTTTTAAAATTTCATTATCTTGGTTTTTCTTCAAGGTAGGGCTTCACTTTAGCCCAGGCTGACCTGGAACTCACTCTGTAGTCTCAGGCTGGCCTTGAACTCATAGTGATCCTCCTATCTCTGCTTCCTGAGGGCTGGAATTAAAGGCATGTGTCACTATGCTATACTTCTCTATTTATTTTTTTATGTATGTATGTATTTATTTATTTATTATGAGAGAGAGAGAATGGGCACTCCAGGGCCTCTAGCCGCTGCAAACAAACTCCAAACGCATGTGCCACTTTGTGCATGTGGTTTACAGTGGCAAGAGGCCCTGGTGCACCTATACTTCTTCCTCTCTCTCTGCTCAGAATTAAATAAAACTTTAAGAAAGAAAAAAAGGGCCGGGCGTGGTGGCGCACGCCTTTAATCTCAGCACTTGTGATGCAGAGGTAGGAGGATCGCCATGAGTTCGAGGCCACCCTGAGACTACATAGTGAATTCCAGGTCAGCCTGAGCTAGCATGAGACCCTACCTCGAAAAAAAAAAAAAAAAAAAAAAGGACGCCAGGAGTGGTGGTACACACTTATAGTGATAACACTGAGGTAGTAGGACTACAAATTCATGGTCAGACTGAGCTGCGGCATAAAAGAGGGAAAGGGGGGGCGGTGGAGAGAATGGGTGCACCAGGGCCGCCAGTCACTGCAAAGGAACTCCACATGCATGCTTCCCTTTATGCATCTGGCTTACGTGGGCTCTGGTGTATTGAACCTGAGTCCTTCTTGCTTTGCAGGGAAGTGCCTTAACCGCTGAGCCATCTCTCATGCCCTCTTTTTTGTTTGTTTATTTGTTTGTTTTTTGAGGATGGGTCTCAATCTAGCCCAGGCTGACCTGGAATTCCCTATGTAGTCTCAGGGTGGTCTCAAACCCACAATGATCCTCCTACCTCTGCCTCCCGATTGCTGGGACCAAAGGCATGTGCCACCATGTCGGGCTTCCTCTTTTTGTTTTTTGAGACAGTGTTTCACTATGTAGCTGGGGCTGGGGTAACTCAGGATGTCCTTAAACTCAATTTCTGATTCTCCTGCCTCAGCCTCCTGAGTGCTAAGATTACAGGCCTGGGGCGCCTTGCCTGGTTTATTTGGTGCTGGGAATTGAACCCAGGACTTTGTGCATGATAGACACTACCAATGAGCTACATCATCCTTCCATCTCCCTCTCTCTCTCTCTGCGAGTCAGGGTCTCATGTTTGCAGCCGTCTGACCTTGAATTTGCAGTCCTACTTAGTACCTCAGTGTTATAACTATAGGTGTGTACCACCACTACTGGCGTTCTTTCTTTCTTTAAAAAAAAAAAAAAGAGAGATTTATTTTATTTATTTATTTATTTGAGAGCGACAGAGAAAGAGGCAGAGAGACAGAATAGGCACACCAGGGCCTCCAACCACTGCAAACAAACTCCAGATGCACGCCCCCCCCCCCCCGCCTTGTGCATCTGGCTTACGTGGGTACTGGGGAATCGAGCTTCGAACTGGAGTCCTTAGGCTTCACAGGCAAGCGCCTAACCACTAAGCCATTTCTCCAGCCCTCTTTCTTTCCTGAAGTTTTATTTATTTGTGAGCAGAGAAAGGAAGGAGCATAGGTGTACCAGGGCCTCTTGCCACTGTACACAAACTCGAGACACATGCACCGCTTTGTGCATCTGGCTTTATGTGGGTAGAGGGGAACGGAATCAGGGTTGGCAGGCTTTTCAGGTAAGTGCTTTTACAGCTGAGCCATCTCTCCAGCCCATATCTGGCTTTCTTTCTTTCTTTTTTTTTTTTTTTTTTTTTTAAGGTAGGATCTCTCTGGCCCAGGCTGACCTAGAACTGACTCTGTAAATCCCAGGCTGGCCTGGAACTCATGGTGATCCTCCTACCTCTGCCTCCTAAATGCTGGGATTAAAGGCGTGCGCCACCATGCCTGGCTTTTATGGTTGATTGTTTTCTTTTTTCTTTTGTTGTTGTAGTTTCAGCCTGCCCACCGTCCCCCAGGTAGGGTCTCACTCTAGCCCAGGCTAACATGGTAGTAGTCACTAAGTAGTCTCAGGGTCGCCTTTAACTCACTGCGATCCTCCTATCACTGCCTCCTGAGTGCTGGGATTAAAGGTGTGCGCCACCATACCTAGCTGTTTTTGATTTTGGTTGTTTGCTTGTTTGTTTGTTTGAGACAGGGCCTTTGCTATGTAGCCTTGATTGGCCTGATACTCTACTGTTATGTAGACCAGGATGACCTCAAACTTCTGAAGATCTTCTTATTTCTGCTTCCCAAGTGCTGGGATACAGGCTTGCCCCACCACACCCAGCTACCAAGACATCTTCAAAGTCCTAATATGTAAGTAACTCAGCCTGAGCCCCGGGCCAATGATCTCCAGGCTGCAGTGTTAGCTCCAAGCAAATACTCTCAGACTTCTCAAAACCCACACCCAGGCTGGAGAGATGGCTCAGCGGTTAAGGCACTTGCCTGCAAAGTCTAAGGACCTGGCTTCAATTCCCCAGTACCCCTTAAAGCCAGATGCACAAAGTGGCGCATGCAGCTGGAGTTCATTTGCAGTGGCTGGAGACGCTGGTGTGCCCATTCTCTCCCTGTTTACAAATAAATAAATATATTTTTAAAAACCTTAGGGGGGAAAAAAAAAGGCTGGAGAAATGGCTTAGCTGTAAAAGCACTTGCCTGCAAAGGCTAAGGACCCAGGTTCGATTCCCCAGTACCCACATATGCCAGCTGCATAAGGTGGAGCATACTTTTGGAGTTCATCTGCAGTGGCTAGAGGCTCGGGCATGCCCATTCTCTCTCTCTCTCTCTGACTCTCTCTCTCCCTCTCTCTCTCAAGTAAATAAATAATCCCAGCACTCAGGAGGAAGAGGTAGGAGGATCGCCATGAGTCCTAGGCCACCCTGAGATTACACAGTGAATTCCAGGTCAGCCTGGGCTAGAGTGAGACCCTACCTCAAAAAACCAAAAATAAATAAATAACAAGGGGCTGGAGAGATGGCTTAGGGGTTAAGGCATTTGCCTGCAAAGCCAAAGGATACCGGTTGGATTCCTCAAGACCCACGTAAGGCAGATGCACAAGAGGGCGCATGCATCTGGAGTTCGTTTGCAGTGGCTGGAGGCCCTGGCATGCCCATTCTTACTCCCCCTCTCTTTCTCTCTGCCTCTTTCTACCAAATAAATAAAATATACTTTAAAAAATAAATAACAAAACCCACATCCATTTGAGCCCCAAACCATGAGTTCAGTAGCCACCTATTTCCTTCCAGACCCTCGACATCTTCCCACTATTTTTATTTTTATTTATCATTTGAGAGAGAGAGGGAAAGGGCGCACCAGGACCTCCAGCCACTGACACATGCGACACCTTGTGCATCTGCCTTACATGGGTCCAGGGGAATCGAACCAAGGTCCTTTGGCTTTGCAGGCAGGCGCCTTAATCTCTAAACCACCTCTCCAGCATCATTTGCCCACTCTCATGCAAACTAATCCGTTCAGCTCGCGGGTCTGCCTGCCAGCCTCTCTCCGCGTCTCACCTTCTCACTACTGCGTTTTACACACAACCCTCCAGTCCGATTCCAAAGGGAGCCCCTCTTTTTCTCCTCAATGCAAGGCCCTCCCTCCCTCCCACGCTGGCTCCCCAGCCAGAGGCCAGCGGGTGGGGGAGGGGCCGGGTCGCCTGAGGCGGGGGCTAAGTTTAGGCACGCTGGGGTGGGGGGGAGGGGGGAGCCTCCCCACAGCTGTGCTGGCTCATCCAGTCCCTGAGTGACAGCACCACCAGGCCACCAGACTGGGGGAAGGGGACCTCCCTGCTCCCGGGTCCCCAAGCTCTAGCTTGGAGAAGAAGGGACCCCAGCCCCACACCACCCACGTTCCCTCCATACCTTTTCTATACACCCTGTAAGCCCCCCCTCCCAGGCTCAGCCTGCAGATCCGGGGAGCCCAGGAACCAGAGGAGACCCAGACGCGAAAGACTGGAGGGAGATAAGGACAAATCCGAACCCCATCCCGGCTGTCCCCAACCCCCACCCCAAGGCTGCCCACAAGCCCACCTTGACCCTCCATCTCCGTTTCCGAGAGAGATAAGCTGCGGGGACACCTCTGCTTCGGGGATTCTGCCCACTTCAGTGGGACTTGGGGGGGGGGGGGAATACGAGGGGAGGGGCCTTTTCGTACCCAACCAATGGCTGTCCAGAGAGGTGGGGACAACTCCAAACTTGGAACTTCGTAAACATCCAAGAAGGTCTTTAACCAATCCGTGGCAGTTCCTGGAGGCATAGAGCACTTTAAACTGGGTCTCTTAACCTCTGACTTTTGGATACGGTCAGGGACAAGGAGAGGGCTTTCACTGTTTTTTGCTTTTCTTTTCTTTTTCTTTTAATTTTTTTTTTTTTTTGAGAGTGGATCTCTTGTAGCCCAGGATGGCCTTGAACTTTCAATCCTCCTGCCTCAGTCTCCCCAAGTGCTAGGATTACAGGCGTGCACCTCCACAACCAGCTAGTTTCTTTGGTATTTTTATTATTATTTTATCTACTTGGTTTTTCAAAGCAGGGTCTCCCTCCAGCCCAGGCTGACCACCTGGAATTCACTCTGTAGTCTCAGGCTAGCCTCGCATTCATGGTGATGCTCCTACCTCTGACTCCTGAGTGCTGGGATTAAAGGCGTGCGCCACCACACCTGGCTTTTAAAAAAATATTTTATTTATTTGAGAGAGAGAATGGGTGTGCCAGGGCCTCCAGCCGCTACAGAAGAACTCCAGACACATGCATCACCTTGTGCATCTGGCTTACGTGGGTACTGGGGAATCGAACCTGAGTCCTTAGGCTTCGCAGGCAAATGCCTTAACCCCTTCAACCATCTCTCCAGCCCCCTCTTGTTATTTTTTTGTATGAAACTGGGTCTAGTATAGCCCAGGTTGGCCTCCTACTTGCCATGTAGCAGAGGCTAACCTTAAATTTGATCTCTCTGCCTCTATCTCACAAGTGTTGGGATTACAGGCTTAAGTCACCACACATTGCAAGGGTACAGTTGGTTTTTGGTTTTTGTTTTGTTCCCTCCCCCCCGCCCCCAGGTAGGGTCTCACTCTAGCCAAGCTAACCTGGAACTCACTCTGTAGCCCAGGTTGGCTTCGAACTCATGACGATCCTCCTACCATTGGGGAGATCGAGCTCCACAGTGCTGAGATTATAGGTGTGAGCCACCAGGTCTTGAAAAGTATTTTATTTTGAAGAGCAGGGCTCACAACATATAGCCAATAGCAACATCTCCTCCCTTTTCCACTTTGCTTGGTTGACTGGTCCCTGTAAATGACAACCCTCAGGACTGGAGAGAGGGCTTAGTAGTTTAGATACTTGCCTGTAAAGCCAAAGGACCCAGGTTCAATTCTCCAGGACCCAAGTAAGCCAGATGCACAAGGTGGCACACACATCTGGAGTTCATTTGTGGCTAGAGACCCTGGCGCACCCATTCTCTCTCTCCTTGTCCCTTTTCCCCACACGCCCCCCGCCCATGTTTCAAATAAATTTTAAAAAAATTAAGTGACAACGCTCCTATCCTTTTTACTGCATTCCAATGGATCCCCCGTGCTAATTGACTGCTTACCTAGAAGGCGTAGCTCCACTGTTAATTCTGATTGGTCCGAGCTATCGAGGCACTGTCCTGTGATTGGCTCCCGCTCCAAAGGCCCCCATTGCTCTTCCTCCTCGGCTAGTAAGGGCTCATCAGACCCAGAGTTCGAATCTTGCGATTGGTGTGGGGATGGGATGGGAGCTTGGGGAGTCCCAGAGCTTGGGCTTGGTTGAGTAGTCAATACCTCGGGTGGTGAGAACTGAGCAAGCGGGAATTGTTCTGGTGCAGATAAAGAGAAAAGCAGGTGGGGCGGGAGAGATGGTTCAGTTGTTAAACGCGCTTGCTTGAAAAGCCTACTGGCCCAGTTCAATTCCCCATTACCCACGTAAAGCCAGATGCACAAAGTGGCGCATGTGTGTGGAGTTCATTTGCAGTGGCAAGAGGCTCTAGTGTGCCCATACTCACTCTGTTTCTAGCTCTCAAATAACTACTTAAAAGAAAGGCCGGGCATGGTGGTGCATGCCTTTAATCCCAGCACTTGGGAGGCACAGTTAGGAGGATCACCGTGAGCTCAAGGCCACCCTGAGACCACATAGTGACGTCCAGGTCAGCCTGGGCTAGAGTGAGACCCTACCTCGAAAAACAACAACAAAAAAAAAAAAAAAAAAAGAGGGGCTGGGTAATGGAAGTCTGCTTCTGCTGCCCTGGGTCCGATTTCCCAGTACCCACGTAAAATAAAGCCAGACGCACAGAGTGGTACATGCATCTGGAGTTTGTTTGCAGTGATAAGAGGCCCTGGCACACCCATTCTCTCTTTCTCTCTCTTCTTGCAAATAAATAAAAATATTTTAAGCGAGACAGCACCATGAATTTTCTCTGTGGAAGTGTCTTAAGGGTTGCCCACCCACCTGGCATGCACCTCCCCTAGCTCACCTTCCCCAGCCTCCTGAGCCTCCACTCCATCTGGGCCCTCGTCCTCCAACGGGGTGGAGGTGCTGGTGGCCGAGTCCTCCCCAGATCCCACGCTCCGGGCAGCCCAGCCCAGCTGATCCAAACGGAGCTTCAGGTCCTCCAGTGGACGCTCTGCAGCAGGGACGGTGTCAGGGTCGCCGCGACGCCCAGGCTCTGGGGACTGCCTCAGGCTGGGGATGCTCTCCAAGCTGTCACCCAGGCCCGGCTGCGGGGGCGGGTCTCGGGGTTCGGAAACCGAGCGTCCCAGGGGCCGAGGGCGGCGGGCGGTGGAATCCCTACGACCCCCGGAGCCCACCAAGCCATCGAAGGCGATGTAGGAAAAAGTCAGCTCCCTGGGGGTGCCCCAGTCCTGCGACGTGGTCTCCTCCTCGTCATCCTCCGAGAACTCTCGGGCTGTGTGGAGCTCTCGAAAATCCGAGTCGTCGTTCCCTCCTACAGTGGTTGAGAGGAAGGGCGATGAGTTTCTCTGAGCAAAAGGCCATCTAGCCCGCCGTGGGACCCCCCCCCCAACTTCCACTTACCTTCTGTGGAATCTGGGGTAGAAGAGGCTGTGGATGGAGCTTCTTCTGCGAACGAGAAAGAACCCGAAATCCTTAGAGCCTTCAACTATGTCAATCACAGAAGCGTTCCAGCACTGGATTCTTGGGGGGGGGGGGGGGCTGGCGTTAAGCCATCTTAGAAAAGATTTGCACTGGATTCTTGGGGGGGGGGGGGCTGGCGTTAAGCCATCTTAGAAAAGATTTGAATCACAGGACATTCTGCATTGACCATAAGGTCTTAGTGACATTTCCATCTGACAGTGCAGGCCGGTCATTCCAGCTACTCAGGAGACGGAGGGAGGACGACAGAAACTTCAAGGCCTTCCCTGTCTGCAGAGTGAGTTCAAGGCCAGCCTGGGCAACTCACCGAGATCTTGGCTCAAAATTTAAAAAAAGTGAAAAGAGGGCTGGAGGAACGGCTTAGCGGTTAAGGCGTTTGCCTGCAAAGTGAAAGGACCCAGGTTTGATTCCCCAGGACGCGCGTTAGCCAGATGCACTAGGAGGCGCACGCATCTGGAGTTCCTTTGCGGTGGCTGGAGGCCCTGGCACACTCATATCTCATATTCTCTCTCTCTCTCTCCCTCTTTCTCTGTCAAATAAATAAATAATTTTTTTTTTTTTTTTTTTTTTTTGGTTTTTCGAGGTAGGGTTTCACTCTAGCCCAGGCTGACCTGGAATTCACTACGTAGTCTCAGGGTGGCCTCAAACTCATGGCAATCCTCCTACCTCTGCCTCCCGAGTGCTGGGATTAAAGGCATGAGCCACCATGCCCGGCAATTTCTTAAAAAGTGAAAAGAGGCCTGGCATGGTGGCGCACGCCTTTAATCCCAGCACTCCACTCGGGAGGCTGAGGTAGGAGGATCACCGAGAGCTCGAGGCTACCCTGAGACTACATAGTGAATTCCAGGTCAGCCTGGGCTAGAGTGAGACCCTACCTCAAAAAACCAAAACAAAAAAAAAGAAAGAAAGGAAGGAAGAAGGAAAAAGAAAAGAGGGTTGGTAGCTCAGTAGTATAACACTTACCTACCCTGCACAAGGGCCTACTAATGCCAAAAAAAAGAAAAAGAGGGCTGGAAGACGGTCTAGTGGTTAAGGCGCTTGCCTGCTAAGCCTACGGACCCATGTTTGACTCTCCAGGTCCCACGTAATCCAGACACACAAGGTGACACAAGCACGCAAGGTTGCACGTGCGCACACAAGGGGGCGCACGCATCTCGCGTTCAACTGCAGTGGCTGGAGGCCCCGGCACACCAATGCTCTCTCCTCTCTCTCTCATAAAAGAAAAAAAAGAAAAGAAAAAAGAAAATGAAAATGAAGACAAATCTTCAAAGTTCATATCCAGGAACCTGAATCTTGAAGTCTTCAAATTCAGAACAAAACCACTTCCTGAATAAAACAGACAGGGACTGGAGAGATGGTTCAGCCATTAAAGGCGCTTGCTTGCAAAACCTGATGGCCTGAGTTAAATTCCCCAGTACTCACGTAAAGCCAGATGCAGAAAGGGGAACATGTGCATGGATTTTGTGCCCATTCTTTCTGCTCACAAATAAATAAAACATTAAAAATATAAGGTGGATACACAAGATCATCATAGGAGGAAAAGATCATGACATCACAATAAAAGAGACTGACTGAGAGGGGGAGGGGATATGATGGAGAATGGAGTTTCAAAGGGGAAAGTGGGGGGAGGGAGGGCATTACCATGGGATATTGTTTATAATCATGGAAGTTGTTAATATAAAATAATAATAAAAATTTTAAAAATTCAAAATATATATATGGTGGAAAGCCAGGTGTGGTGGCACACGCCTTTAATCCCAGCATTCAGGAGGCAGAGGTAGGAGGACTGCTTTGAGTTCAAGGCCACTCTGAGACTACATAGTGAATTCCAGGTCACCCTGAGCTAGAGTGACACCCTACCTCAAAAAACCAAATACACACACACACACACACACCCATCTATGTATGGTGGAGGCGATGGAGTGATGACTCAATGGTTAAAGACGCTTGCTTGCAAAGCCTGACAGCCCAGGTTCAATTCCCCAGTACCCACGTAAAGGCAGATGCACAACACGGTGCATGTGTATGGAGTTCATTTACACTGGCAGGAGACCCCGGCACGTCCATACCCCCACCTCTCAAATAAGTAAATAAAGGCTGGAGAGATGGCTTAGTGGTTAAGGCATTTGCCTGCAAAGCCAAAGGATCCCAGTTCAACTCTCCAGGACCCACGTTAGCCAGATGCACAAGGGGGCGCACGCATCTGGGGTTCATTTGCAGTGGCTGGAGCCCCTGGCACACCCATTCTCTCTCTCTCTCTCTCTCCCCCTCTTTCTCCCTCAAATAAATAAAATAAGATTAAAAAAAGAAATTATTTAAATAAAAACATTAAAAAGTAAGGTGGAGAGTGATTGAGGAAGACATCTGTGGTCTCCACACACACACACACACGTGTGCACACACACACGCACTCCCCCACCTATACATATACGAAATAAATAAAAAAAAAAACAAGGTAGGGGAGAGAGAGGGGAGTGCTATCTGAGACAGGGTGGCCACAAAGGTGACATGTGAGCAAGGATGTGGACGAAGCTGAGGAAGCCAAGCACATTCTTGCAGGCAGAGGGGAGAGGCAGCACCAAACCTGAGAGACAGACACTATGTTTGGCCTATGTGAGGAACGGAGAGCTATGAAGATGTGTGGAGGAGAGTATGCCGAGGAGAAGCAAAGGGGGCACAGAGGCAGGCGTGAAAACACACATCCTTAGAACTGAAAGGGGGGGGGGGGATAGAGCCGGGCGTGGTGGCACACGCCTTTAATCCCAGCACTCGGGAGGCAGAGGTAGGAGGAGGATCGCCGTGAGTTCAAGGCCACCCTGAGACTCCATAGTGAATTCCAGGTCAGCTTGGGCTAGAGTGAGACCCTACCTTGAAAAACCCGAAATAAAGAAAAAGAAAGAAAGAAGAAAAGGGGGTACAAATGAGGGCAAGGGCAAGAGAGAGCGGGGGGACGGGAACAGGCTTACAGGGAATCCTGTTGTAAGATTAGCTAAGGACAACATCTTGGAACGCTCAGAGGGGGTGAAACTAAAAATGTCGAAGACATACATTCTTAGAATTTGGGCATATGGGCACTGGAGACATGCAAGTGGCTACATCTGCTAGCGTTGCCAGCCCCAGGTGTGGGACAGTGCCCAGACAAACACGGAATGCCAGAGACCTGGGCCCGGACGTGAAGAGGGTGAGATGGGGGCGGCGGGGGGGGGGGGTGGCCGGTGCATCTGCGAATCTGTCCCTCCAATCCTAGCTTGGGGCTCTGCACACACACACAAAAAAAAAACATCTCAATAACCTCTGGAAACGTGAAACAAGATACCACCCCAGGCCGGGGCCCCACCACGTCTCCTCAGAGTCCTGAAGAGGAAATTGGGGAGGGGGCTTCTTCTGGGTTACACACACGAATGAGTAGCGGGTGTGTGTGGGGGGGGGTGTGAGAGTCCACTAAGGATCCAGAAGTCCTGGCAGCGACCCAAGGACGGCTGTTTTCCGGAGGACATGGAGGGGATGGGTGGGTGTCGGCCAACTGGGGTGAGGTTCAGGGATCATGATGCCTCTTGGGCAGAACAAGAGGGTAAGATGAGAAGATGGGGTTCAGACCCTGGGTCTCCATCCTGAATCTAAACTCCCGTCTTCCCTATTCAACCTTGTCCCATCCCATGCAGCTGCGGCTAGCACCAGGGCCCGGGGACAGCTCCCCCACGCGGCTCTGCGTCCTCAGCCTGGGCGGGGCGTCCTCGGGGACCCCCCCCCCCAACACACACTCACACACACACACACACACACACACACCTCCGCCCAGTTGCTCCAGGCCCTCCGGGGTCAGGATGCCCCAGTTGATGCCAAAGCGCTGGGGGGAGGGGGAGGGGAGGGGCTCCTTTGTCTCCATCGCCTCCTTGGGTGATGCAGGCTCTCCTGCGCCCAGGGGATCACGGATCGGCACCGGTGCGCAGGACAGGCCTGAGTGCTGTCCCCCACCCACACCCCCGAACCACGCAGACACCTCCTCCGATACTCACTGCAGTGGGCGAAGACCGGCAGGACCTGCCCCATGGCCCACGTCGGGCCTGCATCGGGGACCCCTCTACCCGCTCCGGCCGCGCCGCCCTGGGCCCGGGGCCACCGGCGCTCATCTCCGCCGCGCGCACGACGCCGCCGCTACCACCGCCATCGTCGCCGCCGCCGCCTCCCCGGCTGCTCGAGGAGCCGCCGCCGCCGCCGCCGCCGCCGCCGCCGCCGCCGCCCTCTGCTCGGCACGGCGCGGGCGGGCGGGCGGGCAGGCGGGGCCGCGGACGAGCAGGCACTGCAGCGCAGGCACCCGGGGAGGGGGCGTGGCCAGGACGCGGAGGAGGCGTGGCTTCGACGGAAAGGGGCGGGGAAACGACAAGGGGCACTGGCAGGGGCGTGGCCAGAAGCGGACCACAGTCTAAGCAGTGGTCATTGCCAGCAGAGGGGCGGAGCTTGGGCTGGGGGGGGCGGGAGGGGGAGAATGAAAAGTCCCTAGGAGGAGATGCTGGAGTGGACGTCACAGTGGGTTGAGGCACATCTAGGGGTAGAATTGAAGTATGGGTGTGTAGACACACTGTGTGCAGGGGTTGGAGAGGTGGATCAGCGGTTGAGGCGCTTGCCTGCAAATCCTAAGGACCCCTCCTCCTCACGGTTCGATTCCCCAGAACCCACGTAAAGCCAGATGCACAGCGTGGCACACTGTGCCTGGAGTTCATCTGCAGTGGCTTGGAGGCCCTGGCGAGCACATTCTCTCTCTCTTTCTACAATTTTGTTTTTGCACATGTATTGCAGTTTTTCTGCAATTTATTGCAAATGAATAAAAAATAATTAAAGAAAAAATGAGTACTGTGTTCTGAGGTTGGGGCCGAGCCTAGATGCGCAGAGGTCGTGGGAAAGGAGAGTGGGTATAAAGTATTGAAACTTTTCAGGAGAGCGGTGGGATTTAGAAGACTGTAGGACTGTGCAAATAAATGGCCTGGAGGGAACCCGAACAGGAGGAAAGAGAAATTCACTATGGAGTCTCAGGGTGGCCTCGAACTCACGGAGATCCTCCTACCTCTGCCTCCCGAGTTCTGGGATTAAAGGCGTGCACCACCACGCCGGGCTTACTTTTTTTTTTTTTTTTTTAAGATAGAGGACTGCTACTCTAGGGCCTCAGCTACTGCAGTCGAACTCCAGACACTTGTGCCAACTAGAGCGCATGTGTGGCCTTGCGCTTGCCTCACCTTTGTGCGTCTGGCTTATGTGGGATCTGGAGAGTCAAACCTGGGTTCCTAGGCTTCGCAGGCAAGCGCCTTAACCCCTAAGCCATTTCTCCAGCTCTTTTTAAACATTTTAAAATAGATTTTATTTATTTACAAGCAGAGAGAATGGTCATACCAGGGCCTCCAGCCCTGCTGCAAATGGACTTCAGATGCATGAGCCACTTAGTGCATCCGGCTTTATGTGGGTTCTGGGGAGTCGAACCTGGTCCTCTGGCTTTGCAGGCAAGCAGCTTAACCGCTAAGCCATCTCTCCAACCCTGTTTCCTGTCTTTTATTATTGTTTTTATTTGCAAGCAGGCAGAGAAGGAATGAGCACCTCAGGGCCTCCTCACACTGTAAACAAACTCCAGACACACTCACTACTTTGTCCATCTGGCTCCCCGTGGTACTGGGGAATTGAACTCAGGTCGTCAGGCTTTGCAAGTAAGCACCTTTAACCTGAGCTGAGCCATCTCTCTAGCCCCCAATCGTTAATTCCCTCTCTCTCTCTCTCTCTTTCTTTGGGGTAGGGTCTCACTCTAGCTCAGGCTGACATGGAATTCACTGTATGGTTTAAGGCTGCCCTTGAATTCACAGTGATCCTCGTACCTCTGCCTCCCAAGTGCTGGGATTCGCGGCTGGCGCCACCACGCCTGGTTTAATTTTTTTTTTTGAGGGGGGGGGTTTCCAGGGTTGGGTCTCGCTCTAGCTCAGGTTGACCTGGAATTTACTATGCAGTCTCAGGGTGGCCTCGAACTCACAGGCAATCCTCCAACCTCTGCCTCCCGAGTGCTGGGATCCAAGGCTTGCACCACCATGCCCAGCCTTAATTATCTCTTAATGGCAAACCAGTTTACATTGCACTGATATGTGATACACACTATTAAACGACACCAATTCACAGAAGCAGAAACTGAGTTACAGAAAAAGTTAAGTGCTGGGCTGTCAAAGATGGCTTGAGACTATGGAATAAATTTCAGGTCAGCCTGGGCTAGAGCAAGACCCTACCAAAAAAATTAAAATTATATGTATATATATTGCATATACATATAATATATACACATATAATATAATGTATACATATAATATATATGTACACACACACACACACACACACACACACGCGCACAATTCCTTCTAGTGACCCGTGTTGAGTGCAGGTCAAGGGATAGGAAAGAGGTTTAGTTACTTTACAAATCTCACAGTAGAGAGATTAACCAGAGGAGGTGCGGGGGGGGGGGAGGGGTGGTGGTGGTGGAGACTTCCTGATCCGGTGGCTAGCAGGAGGATGGCCGCCCTAGTCCGCCAGCTGCAGCGTCTCCTGCGGGGTCCTTGCACGGAAGAGGCGGAGAGGGAGCCTGGGGGGTCGGAGGAGGGAGAGCGCGCGGTCCCCGCGGTCACCGCCGAGGACATCCAGGGACCACGGCGTCTCCTAGAGGCGCCGCGCTGCTTCCAGAGGCCGCACGGGGGCGCGTCGTCGTCGCGGGGCCTGCGCTTCGGGGCGAGCTCGGCGCAGGGCTGGCGCGCGCGCATGGAGGATGCTCACTGCACTTGCCCGTCTTTAGCCGGGTCGCCGCCGGGGCTCGGCGACTGGGCTTTCTTCGCCGTGTTCGACGGTCACGGCGGGGCTCGAGCCGCTCGTTTCGGTGCAAGTCACCTCCCGGGTCACGTGCTGGAGGAGCTGGGCCCCGAACCCCGCGAACCCGAAGGCGTGCGCGACGCCCTGCGCCGAGCCTTCCTGCGCGCCGACGATCGTCTGCGCGCGCTCTGGCCCCGCGGGGACCCCGGCGGCTCCACGGCGGTGGCGTTGCTGGTGTCCCCTCGATTCCTCTACCTGGCTCACTGCGGTGACTCCCGAGCCGTGCTGAGCCGCGCAGGTGCCGTGGCCTTCAGCACCGAAGACCACCGTCCCCTCCGACCCCGGGAACGCGAGCGCATCCAAGACGCCGGTGGCACCATCCGCCGCCGGCGCGTCGAGGGCTCCCTGGCCGTGTCGCGTGCGCTCGGGGACTTCGCCTACAAGGAGGCTCCGGGGAGACCTCCCGAGCTGCAGCTCGTTTCTGCCGAGCCTGAGGTGACCGCCCTGGCACGCCAGCAAGACCACGACGAGTTCGTGCTCCTGGCCTCCGATGGCGTGTGGGATGCCATGTCCGCTGCTGACCTGGCCGGGCTGGTGGCATCGCGACTCCGCCTGGGCCTGGCCCCGGAGCTGCTCTGCGCGCAGCTGTTGGACACGTGTCTGTGCAAGGTCCTAAGGGTGGGGAGCGTGACCCGAGCTGGACAAGGGAACGTGATCTAAGGGGCTGGGTGAGGGGCGGGGGGGAGAAAGGGGCAGTGATGGACAGGCGGGGGATGGGGGGGGCTCAGGTGGAAGGCGTGGCCTCACGGAGTGGGCGGGACCCGTGTGCGGAGTGGGGGCGGAGAGGCGGAGCAGGCAATTTAAAAGAGTACCAGGGTTAGGGCTGGAGAGAGAGTTTATGCCTGTGAAGCCTGAGAACCCCGGTTTGAGGCTCGATTCCCCAGGACTCACGTTAGCCAGATGCACAAGGGGGCGCACGCGTCTGGAGTTCGTTTGCAGTGGCCCTGGCGCGCCCATTCTCTCTCTGTCTATCTGCGTCTTTCTATGTCTGTCGTTCTCAAAAAATATAAATAAGCCGGGTGTGGTGGCAGAGGTAGGAGGTAGGAGGATCACCGTGAGTTCGAGACCACCCTGAGACTCCATAGTGAATTCCAGGTCAGTCTGAGCTAGAGTGAGACCCTACCTTGGAAAACCAAAAAAAAAAAAAAAAAAAAAAAAAAAATATATATATATATATATATATACAAAAATTAAAAAAAAAGGGAACCAGGGTTAGACAGGTAAGTGGAGTTGGACATGGTGGCAACTCGGAAAGCAGAGGTAGGAGGATCGCTGTGAGTTCGAGGCCAGCCTGGGACTATAGAGTTTGTTCCAGGTCGTCCTGGGCTACAGTAAGACCCTACCTACGCCTTTAATCCCAGCAGTCGGGAGGCAGAGATAGGAGGATTGCCGTGAGTTCGAGACCGCCCCTGAGACCACATAGTGAATTCCAGGTTAGCCTGGACTACAGTGAGACCCTACCTCGGAAACCATGTGCTCCCAAAGGCATAGAACCCTGAGCTAGAGCCTTCCCACCAGGCTCTCATCTCTGCACTCTCTCCAGGGTAGCTTGGACAACATGACTTGCATCGTGGTCTGCTTCCCCGGGGCGCCCAGGCCCTGTGAGGAGGCAATCCGAAGGGAGCTGGCCCTGAATACAGCCTTGGACAGCAGAGTCGCTGGTGAGCAGTCGCCCAGCATCTCAGTGGGAGTGGGGCGGCTGGAAGTAGGGGCTCGCCCTAATCCTCTACTTCTCAGAGTTGTACGCCTCTGCTCGGGAGCCCCCTAGCCTAAGCTCGGTGTTCAGGACTCTGGCCTCAGAGAGCATCCAGGATCTGCCTCCTGGCGGAGGCCTGCACTGCAAGTGAGCCGGGGTGAGGTGGCATCGGTGGCGGTGGGGTGGGTGGCAGAAAGGAAGTCGCCTCCTAAGAGCTTTCTCCTGTTCTTCAGGGCCGTCACCATCGCTGAAGCGTATGCTAGACTCTGCCAGGCCGCAGAGGGAAACCCGCAGGTAAGGGCTCTGCGTTCCAACCCCCTGGCCCCACACCCCCACCTGCCCCCGCCACGCTCGGGATGAACCAGGGGCTTTGCTCAGCCAGGCAAGAATTCTACCACTGAGCTGTGTACCCAGACCTGGGGTCTTCTTTTCCTCCCCCACCTTTCTTTCTTTTTATAAGACTGCCTTTCTTAGTTTTTAAAAACATATTTTATTTATTTATTTGGGAGAGAGAAAGACGGGAAAAGAGAGAGAGAGAGAGAGAGCAAGAATGGGTGTTCCAGGGCCTCCAGCCACTGCAAATGAACTCCAGATGCGTGCTCCACCTTGTGCATCTGGTTTATGTGGGTCCTGGGGAATCGAACCGAGGTCCTTTGGCTTTGCAGACAAGCGCATTAACCACTAAGCAATCTCTCCAGCTCTTTAATTTTATTATTTCAGAAAGAGAGAAAGATGGATCTGGAAACATAGCTGAGTGTTAAAGGCGTTTCCTGCAAAGCCAAAGGATCCCAGTTCGATTCTCCAGAACCCACATAAGCCAGATGCACAAGGGGGAGCACGCATCTGGAATTTGTTTGCAGTGGCTGGAAGCCCTGGCAAGCCCGTTCTCTCTCTCTCTCTCCTCCCCCTCTCCCTCTTTCTCAAATAAATAAATAAAATATATTTTTTTAAAAAAGAAAGAGAGAAACAGAAAAAATGGGCATGCCAGGGCCTCCAGCCATTGCAGATGAACTCGACACATTGGTGCATCTGGCTTTGCAGCAGGTAAAGGCTCTAGTGTGCCCATTCTCTCTCTCTTTTGTTCTCTCCCCTTGCAAATAAATAAAAATATTTTTTAAAAAGTTAAATAAGGGGCTGGAGGGATGGCTTAGCAGTTAAGGCATTTGCCCACAAAGCCAAAGGACACAGGTTCGATTCCCCAGGACCCACGTTAGCCAGCTGCACAAGGGGGGGGGGCGCACGCATCTGAAGTTCGTTTGCAGTGTCTGGAGGCCCTGGCATGCCCATTCATTCTCTCTCTCTCTCTCTCTCTCTCTCTCTCTCCCTCCCTCCCTCCCTCCCTCTTTCTTTGTCAAATAAATAAATAAATAAAAAGCCAAATAAGAGCTGAAGAGATGGCTTAGCAGTTAAGGCCAAGGACCCAGGTTTGATTCTCCAGTACCCACGTAAGCCAGATGCACAAGGTCGCACATGCATCTGGAATTCATTTGCAGTGACTGAAGACCCTGGCGTGCCCATTCTCTTGCTGTCTATCTGCCTCTTTCTCTCTCAAATAAATAAATAAATAAATAAAATATTTAAAATTCTGAAAAATTAAAGAGCATTTTTAAAAATGTTAAATATGCCAAGTGTGCTGGTTTACATCTTTAACTCAGCACTTAGGGGGCTGAGGTAGGAGGGACCCTGTTAGTTCCAGGAAAGCCTGGGCTATAGAGGGAGTTCTGGGTCAGCTTGGGATAGAGTGAGACCTTGCCTCAAACGAGCCAGTGCATAATTAAAATAAAGGGCTGGCTCCGTGGTAGAGCACAGGCCCTAGCCTCATTCAGTTCCTAGTACCCAAAACAAACAAGACAAGATTCTGCTGTTTTCATTTTATTTCTTTCAGAATTGGCTTCATTGTCATGGGGGTCTCCTTCATGCAGTATCATTGAATTGTAACACTGATTAATTGATTGATCGATTGACTGATTGATTTTTTTTTATTTTTGTTTATTTCAGAGAGAGAGATATATAGAAATAGGCAGGGAGAGAGAGAGAGAATGGGCAACGCATGGCCTCCAGCCACTGCAAACAAACTCCAGATGCGTGCACCAGGTTGTGTATCTGGCTTACGTGGGTCGCGTCAAACCTGGGTCCTTTGGCTTTGCAAGCAAGCACCTGAACTGCTAACCCATCTCTCCAGCCCTGACTGATTGATTTTGTAGTGCTGGGGATTGAACCCAGAACCTCATACATGCCCAAGCAAAGACTACCAAGGGCTCTATTTCCCCCAACCAGAATTATAACATTAAAACATGCTTCTAGCCTAGAACCCCAGCACTCAGTAAGCAGAGATGGGGGGGGGTCGCCTTGAGACTACATAATGAATTCCAGGACAACCTGGGCTAAAGCGAGAGGAACCTCAAAAAAAATTGTTTCTAGGGCTGGGGAGATGACTCTGTGGTAAAAGACACTTGCTTGTAAAACCTGCCGGCCTGGGTTCTGTTTCCCAGCACCCTGTGTGAAGCCAGATGCACAAAGTGGTCCATACATCTGGAGTTTGTTGTTATTTTTATTTATTATTTTATTTATTTATTTGAGAGCGACAGACAGAGAGAAAGCGGCCGATAGAGAGAGGGAGAGAGAATGGGCACGCCAGGGCCTCCAGCCACTGCAAATGAACTCCAGATGGGTGCGCCCCCTTGTGCATCTGGCTAACATGGGTCCTGGGGAATCGAGCCTCGAAATGGTGTCCTTAGGCTTCACAGGCAAGTGCTTAACCGCTAAGCCATCTCTCCAGCCCGATCTGAAGATTGTTTGCAGTGAGAAGAGGACGTTGCCCACCCATGTGCTCTCTGTTCACAAATAAATAGAGAGAAAAAAAATTTTTTTTGTTTTGTTTTTTGAGGTAGGGTCTCACTCTAGCCCAGGCTGACCTGGAATTCGCTATGTAGTCTCAGGGTGGCCTCGAACTCACGGCGATCCTCCTACCTCTGCCTCCTGAGTGCTGGGAATAAAGGCGTGCGCCACCACACCCAGCTGGGAAAAATATTTTTTAAAAAGAACACAGGAAGGGCTGGAGAGAGGCACTTGCCTGCAAAGCCAAAGGACCCAGGTTCAATTCTCCAGGACCCACGTAAGCCAGATGCCCAAGGTGGCGCATGCATCTGGAGTTCGTTTGCAGTGGCTGGAGGCCCTGGTGCACCCATTGTCTGTCTGTCTCTCTCTCTCTCTTGCTCTTTCAAATAAATAAATAAAAAATTCTTAAAAATACACAGGGAGAGGGCTAGAAAGATGACTCATTGGTTAGGGTCACTTGCTAGCAAAGCCTGACGCCTGGGTTTAATTCCTCACATCTACATAAAGCCAGATGCACAAAGTAGTACAAGCACCTGGAGTTTGTTTGCAGTGGCAAAAGCCCTGGCGTGCCCATTCTATCTCATTCCCTCCCTCCCTCCGTCTCTCTCTGTTGCAAATAAAAAAAATAATAATTTGTCTGGCGAGGTGGCTCATGCCTTCAACCCCAGCACTTGGGAGGCAGAGGTAGGAGGATCGGCATGAGTTCAAGGCCACTCTGAGACTACATAGTGAATGCCAGCTCAGCCTGAGCTAGAGTCAGTTGCTACCTTGAAACCCCCCCCCAAAAAAAAAAAAAAGAGAGAGAGAGAGAAAGAGATTGAAACAAAAAAAAAGAGAGAGAGACAGACAGGGAGAGAATGTGTGCATTAGGGCCTCCAGCCACTGCAAACTCCAGATGCACGCACCACCTTGTGAATGTGGTTCTGTGTGGGTACTGGGGAATTGAACCCTTGGTCCTCAGGCTTTGCACGCAAGTGCCATAACCACTGAAGGATCTCTCCAGCCCTCCACCTGCTTTTTGTTGTTTGTTTGTTTAATATGTCATAGCTGGGCTTGGTGGTGCATGCTTTTAATCCCAACATTTGGGAGGCAGAGACAAAAGAATGCCATGAGTTTAAGGCCACCTTAAGACTCCATAGTGAATTCTAGGTCAACCGAGCTACAGTGAGACCCTATCTTGGGAAAAAAAAAAAAATATATATATATATAATGTATGTATATTTCAGAAGCTGGAGAGATGGCTTAGTGGCTATGGCACTTGCTTGTGAAGCCTAAGGACCCAGGTTCGAATCCCCAGTACCCATGTAAGCTAGATGCACAAAGTGGCGCATGCATCTGGAGTTTGTTTGCACTGGCTAGAGGCTCTGGCATGCCCATTCTCTCCCTCTTCCCCCCTCCCTCTGCCTCTTTCTCATAAATAAATAAATAAATAGGGTTTGGGCTAGAGAAATGGCTTAATGGTTAAGGTGCTTGCCTGCAAAGCCTAAGGATCAGAGTTCGATTCCCCAGTACCATGTAAATCCAGATGCACAAAGTGGTGGAGTTTATTTACAGTGACTGGAGGTCCTGGTGCATCCATTCTCTCTCTCTCTCTCTCTCTCTCTCTCTCTGCTTGCAAGTAAATAAATAAAAATATGTATATATTCTTTGGTTTTTCAAGGTAGGGTCTCACTGTAGCCCAGGCTGACCTGAAATTCACCACATAGTCTCAGGGTGGCCTTGAATTCACAGCGATCCTCCTACCTCTGCCTCCCGAGTGCTGGGATTAAAGATGTGTGCCACCATGCCCGGCCAATAAAAATACTTTAAAAAATATGGTTCTAGGGCTGGAAAGGTAGCTCAGTGGTTAAACCACTTGCCTCCAAATTCTAAGGACCCAGGTTCAATTTCCCAGTACCCACGTAAAGCCAGATGTACAAAGTGGCACATGTGTCTGCACTTGATCTTAGGCAAAAGGCCGAGAAGTAATGACACGTGTGTCTGGACTTTTTTTTGCAGAGGGTAGAGTCCCTGGTGTGCCCATTCTCTCTCTCTATCTCCCTCTCTCTTTCTCAAATAAAATACCAATAAAAATTAAAAAAGTATATATGGTTCCAGGTTCACATCCCACTAGCCTTTTGTCCTCAGTGGACAGACTTCCCAGTTTCCCACTAGTTGCTGCAGTCAGCCATGCTGCGTCACCTGCTCAGTCCCTTAGGGCACCTCTGTAGAGTCACACTGGAATCCCGTGCACTACAGTATTGGGGCCCACTCAAAATTTGTGAGCTGAGGCCGGGCGTGGTGGCGCACACCTTTAATCCAGCACTCCGGAGGCAGAGGTAGAACGTTCACCATGAGTTCGAGGCCACCCTGAGACTATTCCAGGCTAGAGTGAAACCCTACCTTGAAAAAACAAACAAACAAATAATAATAATAATAATAATAATAATAATTAATAAATAAAAATTGTGAGCTGAGACATGGGGCGTGGTGATCCCACAAATGAAAACATGGGTCAGAGCCATGGTGCTGCATGCCTGGCATCCAAGTTCTTGGGAGACTAAGGCTGGAGGATTGTTGTGAGTTCAAGGCCAGACTGGTACCACATAGTGAATTCTTGGTCAGCCTGGGCTAGAGAGGGAGACCCTACCTCGAAAACAACAACAAAAGAGAGAAAGAAAGAGCCGGGCGTGGTGGCGCACGCCTTTAATCCCAGCACTCGGGAGGCAGAGGTAGGAGGATCGCCGTGAGTTCGAGGCCACCCTGAGACTCCATAGTGAATTCCAGGTCAGCCTGGGCTAGAGTGAGACCCCACCTCGAAAAAACCAAAAAAAAAAAAAAAAAAAAAAAAAAAAAGAAAGAAAGCCAGCCACACACAGTGGTGCATGCCAGTGACCCCAGCACTAGGGAGGTGAGGGCAAGAATTCAAGGCCTTGGCCATATAGCCAGTTTTTTGTTTTTTGAGTTTTTTGTTTGTTTGTTTGTTTTGTTTTTCGAGGTAGGGTCTCACTCTAGCCCAGGCTGACCTGGAATTCACTACGTAGTCCCGGGCTGGCCTCGAACTCATGGAGATCCTCCTACCTCTGCCTTCTGAGTGCTGGGATTAAAGGGGTGTGCCACCACAACTGGCACACGTAGCCAGTTCTAGACAAGCCTGGGCCATAAGAAACCCTGTACCAAAACTAAAACAAAGAGGGATGCTTCCAGAAGACTGGAGGAGATGCTGACAGGCAAGATGGGATTACAGGACCTGGGGAGATGACTAAGCAGTTAAAGGTGCTTGCTTATAAAGTTGGCCAGTCCAAATTCAAAATTCCCTAGCCACCCATGTAAAGCCAGATTGGCATTTGTTTGCAGTGGCAACAGACCTTGACGTAAGCACACATGCATGTGCAAATAAACAAGTAAAATTATTTAAAATAAAAAGATGTGCAGGGCTGGAAAGATGGTTTAGTGGGTTAAGGCATTTGCCTGTGAAGCCTAAGGACCCAGGATCAATTCCCCAGGTACCACGTAAGCCAGATGCACAAGTGGCACATACATCTGGAGTTTGTTTGCAGTGGCTAGAGGCCCTGGTGTGCCCATTCTCCCTCTCTTTCTCTCTCTGACTCTCTCTCTTTCTGTCTATAAATATAAATTAATTAATTAAATTTTAAAAATGTGTGCAAGGCACAAGCCTTTAATCCCAGCACTCAGGAGGCAGAGGTAGGAAAACTTGTGAGTTCAAAGCCAGCCTGAGACTACAGAATGAAATTCCAGGTCAGCTTGGGTTAGAGGGAGACCCTACCTCAAAAATAAATAAATAAATGAAGTATTTGGGTGTGGTGGCGTGTACCTTTAATCCCAGCACTCAGGAGGCAGAGGTAGAAGGTTCACCATGAGTTTGAGGCCACCCTGAGACTACATAGTGAATCCCAGGTCAGCCTTGGCTACAGTGAGCCCCTACCTCGAAAAAACCAAAAATATAAATAAATAAATAAATAAAATAAAAAGTAGTAACACTTCAGTTCACCCTCTCCACATTTTCTTACAGAAGAGGCAAGACAGGGCCGGGAAACCCACCAGCACCCATTTGACCTCCGACTCGGATGCCTGACAAAACAGCTGTCCTCTGGCCTGCGGGGCTGAGGAAGAAGGCTGTCTGCTTCCCTAGGCGTGTGCATCAGCGGGAGGAAGACGAGCCAACGGAGGAACCCCAGAACATCGATTTCCCCCTTCTTCGGGAGTCTTGTGAGAGGCGGGAAATTCCACCACCACACACACACAAACCCAACCAAATGTTTCTGAAATCTTTAAAACCAAACAAATCCTGAGAAATCACCCATTTTGACACCCTTCCTTCCTTCTTACTTTTTATTTGAGGGGAGTTAGGAAAATTTGTGATGATTAAATTTTGATTACATAAGTAATTACATTTCGTCATTCCTTTTTTTTTTTTTTTTTTGGTTTTTCAAGGTAGGGTCCTACTGTAGCCCAGGCTGACCTGGAGTTCACTATGTAGTCTCAGGGTGGCCTCGAACTCACGGCGATCCTCCTACCTCTGCCTGCTGAGTGCTGGGATTAAAGGTGTGCAGCCACCATGCCCAGGTTTTTATCTGGGTGCTGGGGATCAAAATCATGTCCTCTTACATCTGTGTAAAGCACTCATCTTTTCTTCATCAATATTTTTCTTCATCTTATTTTGCAAGAGACAGAGAATAGGTGCACCAGGACCTCAGGCAGCTGCAAATCAACTCCAGATGCATGCAGCACTTTGTGCATCTGCCTGTACGTGGGTACTGGGGAATTGAACCCAGGTGGTTAGGTTTTGCAGGCAGGCACCTTAACCGCTGAGCCATCCCTCAGCCCCACGACTCATCCTCTTACCCACTGAGCCATCTCCTCATTCCCTTTTCATATCTTTAAAGCGTTGTTAAAACTAAGGCACTTGGGCGCTGGGGAGATGGCTTAGAGGCGGGCGGCTCAACTCCAGATGCATGCAGCACTTTGTGCATCTGCCTGTACGTGGGTACTGGGGAATTGAACCCAGGTGGTTAGGTTTTGCAGGCAGGCACCTTAACCGCTGAGCCATCCCTCAGCCCCACACTCATCCTCTTACCCACTGAGCCATCTCCTCATTCCCATTTTCATATCTTTAAAGCGTTGTTAAAACTAAGGCGCTTGGGCGCTGGAGAGATGGCTTAGCGGTTGAGGCGCTTGCCTGTGAGCCAAAGGGCCCAGGTTCGATTCCCTAGTACCCATGTAAGCCAGATGCACAAGGAGGCACATGTGTGTAGAGTTCATTTGCAGTGGCTAGAGCCCTAGCACACCCATTCTCCTCTGTCTCCTCCCTCCCTCCCTCCCTCCCTCCCTCCCTCCCTCTCTCTTTCTCTCTTGCAAATAAAATAAAAGAAAACCCAAAATATAAAAAAAAAAAATTAAAAAAACTAAGGCACTTGGGCCAGGCATGGTGGCACATACCTTTAATCTCAGCACTCTGAAGGCAGAGTTAGGAGGATCATTGTGAGTTCAAGGCCACCCTGAGACTCCATAGTGGACTAGTGTGAGTCCCTACCTTGGGGGGGGGAAACTAAAGCACTTGGGGCTGGAATGATGGTTAAAGGCACTTGCTTGCAAAGCCTGATGGCCTGGGTTTGATTCCCCAGTACCCATGTAAAGTCAGCTACACAAAGTGGGGCCTGTGTCTGGAATTGCATTTGCAGTGGCAAATATATATGTGTCAGGCATGTTGGTGCACATCTTTTTTTAATTTTTAAATTTTTTAAATTTTTATTTATTTATTTGAGAGCGACAGACAGAGAAAGAGGCAGAGAGAGAGAATGGGCATGCCAGGGCCTCCAGCCACTGCAGATGAACTCCAGACGCGTGCGCCCCCTTGTGCATCTGGCTAACATGGGTCCTGGGGAATCGAGCCTCCAACCCGGGGTCCTTAGGCTTCACAGGCAAGCGCTTAACCGCTAAGCCATCTCTCCAGCCCGTTGGTGCACATCTTTAATCCCAGCACTCAGGAGGCAGAGGCAGGAGGATCAATGTGAGTTCAAGGTAAGCCTGAGACTGCATAGTGAATTCCATGCCAGCCTGGACTAAAGTGAGACCTTGCTTCATAAAGACTAAAAACAAAATCCAATATCTGGGCTGGAGGGATGGCTTAGTAGTTAAGGCACTAACCTGAAAAGGACCCAGGTTTGATTCCCCAGGACCCACAAGGGAGCATGTGCTTCTGGAGTTTGTAGCAGCTGAAGGCCCTGGTATGCCCATTCCCTCCCTCCCTCCTCTCTCTCTCTCTCTCTCTCTCTCTGTCTCCCTCTTTCTCTCTCAAATAAATAAAATAAATAAATAAAATTAAAAAAAAAAACAATGACTAAAGCACTTTACAACTGGGACTTTTTCTTTTTATTTATTTATTTATTTAGTTTTTAGGTTTTTTTTTTTTGGTTTTTTTTTTTTTTAGTTTTTCAAGGTAGGGTCTCACTCTAGCTCAGGCTGACCTGGAATTCACTATGGAGTCTCAGGGTGGCCTCGAACTGACAGCGATCCTCCTACCTCTGCCTCCCGAGTGCTGGGATTAAAGGCGTACGCCACCACACCCGGCTGGACTTTTTCTTTTTAAAAAATATTTTATTTATTCATTCATTCATTTATTTATTAGAGAGGGAGAGAGACAGAGTGGGAATGGGTGTGACAGGGCCTCTAACCACTGCAAACAAACTCCAGGTGCATGCGCCACCATGCACATCTGGCGTAGGTGAGACCTGGAGAATCGAAACTGGGTCCTTAGGCTTTGTAGGCATGCGCCTTAACTGCTAAGCCATCTCTCCAACCCTACTGGGACTTTTTTTTTTTTTTTTTTTTTTGTCCTGAGGTTGGGTTTCACTCTAGCCCAGGCGAACCTGGAATTCACTATGTAGTCTCAGGGTGGCCTTGAACTCACAGCAATCCTCCTACCTCTGTCTCCCGAGTGCTGGGATTAAAGGTGTGCGCCACCACGCCTGGCCAACTGGGATTTTTATAGAAAACATTTGCCAATTCTCACTGTACTTCAGGTGGCACCTAGAACTTCCATCCTTTCCACTTCAGAGATAGGCAAACTGAGACAGAGGAGACAGGTCACAACCAAGGTCATGGGGAATTGAGGTACTGGGGATCAAACCTAGGGTGTTAGGCTTTGCAGGCAAGCACCTTAACTGCTGAACCATCTCTCCAATTTGAGTTCCACGTTTGTTGTTATTGTTTTGGTTTTCTGAGGTAGGGTCTCACTGCAGCTCAGGCTGATCTGGAATTTACTATTTAGTCTCAGGGTGGCCTTGAACTCATGGCGTGCCTCCTACCTATGCCTCCCGAGTGCTGGGATTAAATGCGTGTGCCACCATGCCTGGCTCTTGTTTTGGTTTTCCGAGGTAGGGTCTCACTCTAGCCCAGAGTGACCTGGAATTCACTATGTAGTCTCAGGGTGGCCTCGAACTCACGGCAATCCTAACCTCTGCCTTCTGAGTGCTAGGACTAAAGGCATGCACCACCATGCCCAGCTTTGTTTTGTTTTCTTAAAATTACTTTAAAAAAATTTTTTTTTTTTTTTGGTTTTTCGAGGTAGGGTCTCACTCTAGCCCAGGCTGACCTGGAATTCACTATGTAGTCTCAGGGTGGCCTCGAACTCACGGTGATCCTCCTACCTCTGCCTCCCGAGTGCTGGGATTAAAGGCGTGTGCCGCCACGCCCGGCTTAAGATTTTTTTACTTATTATTTTATTTTTGAGAGCGAGACACACGCAGAAAGAATTGGCCCTCCAGGGCCTTCAGCTCCTGTGAACAAACTCCAGACATGTGTGCCCCCTTATGCGCATGTGCGACATTGCACCCTTGCGTCACTTTGGATCTGGCTACGTGGAACCTGGAGATTCAAACATGCCTTCTTAGGCTTCGCGGGCACGTGCCTTCATCGCTAAGCCCTGTTTTGTTTCTTAATATTTTTTTATTGTTATTTATTTATTTGAGAGAGAGATGGAGAGAAAGAGGGGGGGGGAGGTAGAGAGAGAGAGAGAGAGAGAATGGGCGTGGCAGGGCCTTCAGCTGCTGCAAATGAACTCCAGACGCATGTGCCACTCTGTGCACCTGGCTTATGTGAGTACTGGGGAGTTGAACCTGGGTCCTTCGCCTTTGCAGGCAAGCGCCTTAACCGCCAAGCCATCTCTCCAACCTGAGTTCTACTTTTTTTTTTTTTTTTTTTTTTTTTTTTTTCAGTTAGACTGGCTGAGCAGTGAGCTCTGGCCATCTTCCTTTCTCTGCCCCCACCACCACCCAGCGTTGGGGTTGCAGGCACGCTTGCCCGTGTGGCTGTTGAGGATGTGGAACTCAAGCCCTTACGGTCACACAGCAAATATTCTTATCTGCTCAGCCGTCTTCCCATCCCACGTGGTGTTTGCAGACGCACCTGTGTAACCTGGGCTGGCCTTGAACTCACAATCCTGCCTCACCCTCACTGTTGATTCCAGGCTGTTCCACCAGAGACGCTTGGCTTTAGGAGACCAGACAGTCCTCACAGGTAAATCGGGTGGGGCAGCCTTCATCTAGGAAACAGGCTGAGCACCAGCCAAAGGCTGGGCATGTTTGTTAATCCGCCACCTCAGCCAAGACCCGAAATTGTTGACTGCAAACTTGTGCCTTGAAGCTGGAGAGGTGGCTCAGCAGTTAAAGGTGCTTGCTTACAGATCCTGCCAGCCTGAGGTTCGATTCCCCAGTACCCACGTAAAGCCAGCAGCAAAAAGTGACGTCTTGGAAGTCCCTTGCAGCAGCAAGAGGCCCTGATGCAGCCATTCTCTCTTTCTCTCCTAAATAAATATATATATAACTTGTGACTTGACTTCAAAGGCTCTGTGGACTCAAAAAAGATACATTTCCTGGGCTGGAGAGATGGCTTAGAGGTTAAGTCGCCTGCCTATGAAGCCTGAGGACCCAGGTTTTATTCCCCAGGACCTACGTAAGCCAGATAAGGTGGCGCATGTATCTGGAGTTCGCAGTAGCTGGAGGCCCTGGCTTGCCCATTCTCTGTATATACATCTGCCTCTCTCTCAAAGAAACAAATAAAGTATTTATTTGAGAGAGAGAGGGAGAGAGAAAGACAGAGAGAGAGAGAGAATGGGCGCGCCAGGGCCTTGGGTCGCTGCAAAGGAACTCCTGATGCACGCGCCACATTGTGTATCTGGTTTTACGTGGGTCCTGGGGACTCGAACCTGGGTTCTCTGGCCTTGCAGGCAAGCACCTTAACTGCTAAGCCATCTCTCCAGCCCAAGTATTAAAAAAAAAAAAGGTCCATTTCCTGCCTCCAGGCCTCAGTTTATCAAAGCGATCCTTTCCTAGGGTTAAAAGCCTTTTGGCTGTGGCCAGGTGGTGCCCTGGGAGAGAGATGTGGTCACATCATGATGACCCCCCGGGGCGGGGCCTGTGGGATCCTCGGAGGAAGCCTGAGGGGTATCTTGGCTCAAGCCCCTGTGGGCCGTGCGCATGTCGGGGAGGCACTCCCGAAGGGTCTCTGTGCCCACCCAATTTCTGTGCCCGTCCTGCTATCCTTGGGCGTGGAAACAGGTCTCGGAGGGTCGACCCACTCAGGCCTGTGCTCCCCCTCATCCCCACCTCCACCCCCTCCCACTTCTTCTCCACCATCCTGGTCGGGTGGGAGGTAGTGAGGAGGGGGGGTCCTGCCAGATGGTCCAACCCTGGGGAGGGCGGGGAGTCGCCCCTTGGTAACAACCCCTCTTCCATTGCCTGAGAAGAGACCTGGGGAAAACAGAGTGGTTCAAAAGTGTCACTTGGCGGGGCGTGGTGGGGCACGCCTTTAATCCCAGCAGAGGTAGGAGGATCACCTGAGTTCAAAGCCACCCTGAGACTACAGAGTGAGTTCCAGGTCAGCCTGGGCTGGAGTGAAACCCTATCTCAAAAAACAAACCAAACCAAACAAACAAACAAACAAAAAAGTGTCACTTAAGGGCTGGAGAGGTGGCTTAGTAGTTAAGGCATTTGCCTGTGAAGCCTAAGGAACCCGGTTCGATTCCCCACCACCCACGTAAGCCAGATGCACAAGGTGACACATGTGTCTGGAGTTCATTTACAGAGGCTGAAGGCCCTGGTGCACCCATTCTCTCTCTCTCTCTCTATCTACCTACCTACCTACCTACCTACCTCTTTCTCTCTCAAATAATTAATTTTTTAAAATATATTTTTAGGGCTGGAGGGATTGCTTAGTGGTTAAGGTGCTTGCTTGCAAAGCCAAAGGACCAGGTTCAATTTCCCAGGACCCATGTTAGCCAGATGCACAAGGGGGCACATATGTCTGGAGTTCGTTTGCAGTGGCTGGAAGCCCCAGCGTGCCCATTTTCGCTCTCTCTCTCTTCCTCTCTCTCTGACTATAATAAATAAATCAAAGAAATTGGCCAAATTCATTTAATATGTGTATGTGTGTATTTTAGGGAAAAAAGTGTCATTTAAGGGAGAAAATGTCAGACACCACTTGCTCAGCCAGGGGGTCTTCCTCGCCCTCCAAAACTGAGCAGGATGTTAATAAATGAAGAGGTCTATGGAGTACATAGGACTAGAGGAATTGTACCCCCATGGTCCTAAGAGGGACCAGAAATCAAAGCCTAAGAACCCAAATTCGATTCCCCAGTACTCATGTAAAGTCTGATGTACAAAGAGGCACATGTATCTGGAGTTCATTTGTGGTGGCTGGAGGCCCAGGTGTGCCCATACTCACTCCCTCTCTCTCTCTCTCTCAAATAAATAAATATTTTAGATATCTTCCTAAGAACCCAAGAGTGAAGAAAACTTCATACATTTTATCTATTTAAAGTAGAGAGAGAGATAAAGAGATTGGTCAAGCCAGGGCCTCCTCACTACAAACAGACTCCAGATACATGGGCCACTTTGTACATCTGGCTTTACATGGATACTGGCAGGCTCTGCAAGCAGCCGTCTTAACTGCTGAGCCATCTCTCCAGGTGCTTTTTTTTTTTTTGGTTCACTATGTAGTATCAGGGTGGCCTTGAACTCATGGCAATCCTCCTACCTCTGCCTCCAGAGTGCTGGGATTAAAGGCATGTGCCAACAAGCCTGGCATTATTTCTTTTTATCAAATATAAAACCTGCTGGCCCAGCCAAAGGTATCTTTCCTCCCTTGAATTAGTGGATGTGGCAGGAGGAAAAGAACCAATTGCTAGCTAGCAAATGACCAAAAGATCTGAGTCCAAAATGCTTCATGCTTTTTCAAAGCAAATGTAAATAACAATAAGGTATCCAATAAAAGGGCTACTTAGAACCCTCAGATAAGCCAGGCATAGTGGCACATGCCTCTAATCCCAGCACTCACAGGAGGCTGAGGTAGGAGGGTCCCCATAAATTCAAGGCCAGCATGGGGTTATAGAATGAGTTCCAGGTCAGCTTGGGCTAGAGTGAGATCCTATCTCAAAAAAAAAAAAAAAAAAAAAAAAAAAAACAGGACGTGACTTGTTTTCCCACCAGGAATAGATGATAAGTCCCTATTGCTCAAGTCTCCACATACTTGGGCTGCAGGGCTACTGAGAAACCCTGCTGGAACTGAACTGATAACCTCCTCCATGCAGACCAGCTGACAGAAAGCTGGAAGAAGCCATGCTGCATGCAGTTCAATGGGAGAGAAAGAAATCACCAGTGAAAATACTCAACAGTGGACACTGCAAGCCTTATAATTGGCCAGCCAGGCCAAATGAGCCAACAGGTGCAATAGTGGCACGTCTGTCATGGTGCAAACCAACTGCCCTCTAATTGGACTGGAGGCCCACTCTATGGGAGGGAATACATCCCTGATACTGAAAACCTACAACAGGGGTAGTCATGAGCCCTAGGGGTGTAACGTCTGCTGCTGTCTGGCTAAATGTATATACTATGCTCACCAAACTGCCCAGTAAGCACTTCTCTTAATGTTCATACCCTTATATTAATGCTACTCTCACTTTTGGTTAGAGAACCTTCTCTTTTCAGATGGCAGTGATCTTGGGATGACTCAGAAGGCATCATGTTGCTGGAAAGAAGTGACAGGAGTGCTCAGCACTGCAATATCTCTATCACACCTTCCATGCCTCAGGGTCCATTGTGGAAGAGGTGGCAGAAAGAATGTAAGAGCCAAAGGAAGGGTAGGAGTCCATACAACGTGCTCCTCCAGACACAAAATGGCCTGGATATCCATGACCTCACAGTGCCTGACACTACCCTACACAAGACCATTGTAATAGGAGGAAAAGATGATGACATCAAAATAAAAGAGAGACTGATTGCGAGGGGGAGGGGATATGGTGAGAATGGAGTTTCAAAGGGGAAAGTGGGGGAGGGAGGGCATTACTGTGGGATATTGTTTACAATCATGGAAGTTGTTATAAAAATTAAATAATTATAAAAAACAAAACAGGACATGAGGGCTGGAGAGATTGCTTAGCAGTTAAAGTGCTTGCCTGCAAAGCCAAAGGACCTGGGTTTGATTCCCCAGATCCCACAAAAGCCAGATGCAAGCCAAGTGTGGTGATGCATGCCTCTAATCGCAGCACTCAGGAGGCAGAGGTAGGAGGATTGCCAAGAGTTTGAGGCCACCCTGAGAATACAGAGTGAATTCCAGGTCAGCCTGGGATAGAGTGAGTTCCTACATCGAAACCCCCCCCCCCAAAAAAAAAAAGCCAGATGCACAAGTGCCACCCTGAGACTACAGAAGTGAGTTCCAGGTCAGCCTGGGCTGGAGTGAAACCCCTATCTCAAAAAACAAACCAAAACCAAACAAACAAACAAAAAAAAGTGTCACTTAAGGGCTGGAGAGGTGGCTTAGTAGTTAAGGCATTTGCCTGTGAAGCCTAAGGAACCCGGGTTCGATTCCCCACCACCCACGTAAGCCAGATGCACAAGGTTGACACATGTGTCTGGAGTCATTACAGAGGCTGAAGGCCCTGGTGCACCCATTCTCTCCTCTCTCTCTCTATCTACCTACCTACCTACCTACCTACCTCTTTCTCTCTCAAATAATTAATTTTTTAAAATATATTTTTAGGGCTGGAGGGATTGCTTAGTGGTTAAGGTGCTTGCTTGCAAAGCCAAAGGACCAGGTTCAATTTCCCAGGACCCATGTTAGCCAGATGCACAAGGGGGCACATATGTCTGGAGTTCGTTTGCAGTGGCTGGAAGCCCCAGCGTGCCCATTTTCGCTCTCTCTCTCTTCCTCTCTCTCTGACTATAATAAATAAATCAAAGAAATTGGCCAAATTCATTTAATATGTGTATGTGTGTATTTTAGGGAAAAAAGTGTCATTTAAGGGAGAAAATGTCAGACACCACTTGCTCAGCCAGGGGGTCTTCCTCGCCCTCCAAAACTGAGCAGGATGTTAATAAATGAAGAGGTCTATGGAGTACATAGGACTAGAGGAATTGTACCCCCATGGTCCTAAGAGGGACCAGAAATCAAAGCCTAAGAACCCAAATTCGATTCCCCAGTACTCATGTAAAGTCTGATGTACAAAGAGGCACATGTATCTGGAGTTCATTTGTGGTGGCTGGAGGCCCAGGTGTGCCCATACTCACTCCCTCTCTCTCTCTCTCTCAAATAAATAAATATTTTAGATATCTTCCTAAGAACCCAAGAGTGAAGAAAACTTCATACATTTTATCTATTTAAAGTAGAGAGAGAGATAAAGAGATTGGTCAAGCCAGGGCCTCCTCACTACAAACAGACTCCAGATACATGGGCCACTTTGTACATCTGGCTTTACATGGATACTGGCAGGCTCTGCAAGCAGCCGTCTTAACTGCTGAGCCATCTCTCCAGGTGCTTTTTTTTTTTTTGGTTCACTATGTAGTATCAGGGTGGCCTTGAACTCATGGCAATCCTCCTACCTCTGCCTCCAGAGTGCTGGGATTAAAGGCATGTGCCAACAAGCCTGGCATTATTTCTTTTTATCAAATATAAAACCTGCTGGCCCAGCCAAAGGTATCTTTCCTCCCTTGAATTAGTGGATGTGGCAGGAGGAAAAGAACCAATTGCTAGCTAGCAAATGACCAAAAGATCTGAGTCCAAAATGCTTCATGCTTTTTCAAAGCAAATGTAAATAACAATAAGGTATCCAATAAAAGGGCTACTTAGAACCCTCAGATAAGCCAGGCATAGTGGCACATGCCTCTAATCCCAGCACTCACAGGAGGCTGAGGTAGGAGGGTCCCCATAAATTCAAGGCCAGCATGGGGTTATAGAATGAGTTCCAGGTCAGCTTGGGCTAGAGTGAGATCCTATCTCAAAAAAAAAAAAACAGGACGTGACTTGTTTTCCCACCAGGAATAGATGATAAGTCCCTATTGCTCAAGTCTCCACATACTTGGGCTGCAGGGCTACTGAGAAACCCTGCTGGAACTGAACTGATAACCTCCTCCATGTAGACCAGCTGACAGAAAGCTGGAAGAAGCCATGCTGCATGCAGTTCAATGGGAGAGAAAGAAATCACCAGTGAAAATACTCAACAGTGGACACTGCAAGCCTTATAATTGGCCAGCCAGGCCAAATGAGCCAACAGGTGCAATAGTGGCACGTCTGTCACGGTGCAAACCAACTGCCCTCTAATTGGACTGGAGGCCCACTCTATGGGAGGGAATACATCCCTGATACTGAAAACCTACAACAGGGGTAGTCATGAGCCCTAGGGGTGTAACGTCTGCTGCTGTCTGGCTAAATGTATATACTATGCTCACCAAACTGCCCAGTAAGCACTTCTCTTAATGTTCATACCCTTATATTAATGCTACTCTCACTTTTGGTTAGAGAACCTTCTCTTTTCAGATGGCAGTGATCTTGGGATGACTCAGAAGGCATCATGTTGCTGGAAAGAAGTGACAGGAGTGCTCAGCACTGCAATATCTCTATCACACCTTCCATGCCTCAGGGTCCATTGTGGAAGAGGTGGCAGAAAGAATGTAAGAGCCAAAGGAAGGGTAGGAGTCCATACAACGTGCTCCTCCAGACACAAAATGGCCTGGATATCCATGACCTCACAGTGCCTGACACTACCTACACAAGACCATTGTAATAGGAGGAAAAGATGATGACATCAAAATAAAAGAGAGACTGATTGCGAGGGGGAGGGGATATGGTGGAGAATGGAGTTTCAAAGGGGAAAGTGGGGGGAGGGAGGGCATTACTGTGGGATATTGTTTACAATCATGGAAGTTGTTAATAAAAATTAAATTAATTATAAAAAACAAAACAGGACATGAGGGCTGGAGAGATTGCTTAGCAGTTAAAGTGCTTGCCTGCAAAGCCAAAGGACCTGGGTTTGATTCCCCAGATCCCACAAAAGCCAGATGCAAGCCAAGTGTGGTGATGCATGCCTCTAATCGCAGCACTCAGGAGGCAGAGGTAGGAGGATTGCCAAGAGTTTGAGGCCACCCTGAGAATACAGAGTGAATTCCAGGTCAGCCTGGGATAGAGTGAGATCCTACATCGAAACCCCCCCCCCCAAAAAAAAAAAGCCAGATGCACAAGTGCAAGGTTGCACATGCCCACAAGGTGGTGCACGTATCTGAAGTTTGACTGCAATGGCTAGAGGCCTTGGCACATCCATTCCCTCTCCCCCCACCCCTCTCTCTCTAATAAATAAATAAATAAATAATAGTTTAAAAAGTAAAAATTAGGCTGGTCGTGGTGGCACACACCTTTAATCCCAGCACTCGGAAGGCAGAGGTAGGGGGGATCGCAGGAAGTTCAAGGCCACCCTGAGACTACAGAGTTAATTCCAGGTCAGCCTGGGCTAGAGTGAGACCCTACCTTGGGGGAGCGGGGAGGGGGGGCGGGGGAGGGGGGGAGGACAGGACGGGAGAGATTGCCCAGTGGTTAAAGGCACTTGCTTTATAAAGCCAGACATACAAAGTGGCCCATGAATCTGGCGGGCCCAGAAAAAAACTAAAAATATTTAGGGCTGGAGAGATGGCTGAGCGATTAAGGTGCTTTCCTGTGAAGCCTAAGGACCCAGGTTTGACTCCCCAGAACCCACGTAAACCAGGTGCATAAGGTGATACAAGTGTCTGGAGTTCAATTACATTAGCTGGAGGCCCTGGCATGACAATCCCCTCTCTCTCTGTCTCTCTCTCTCCTCTCCAAAAACTGGATTGTGTCAGGGTCCCACATTCAGGCAGCATGCCATAAGTGTTAAGAGGGGAGGGCAAAACAAAACCTGTTTTGTTGTCTCACTTCACACGGTATAATAGACTGCTTATTCTGGTGCCAAATATGAGTGACTATGGCCCAGGAACACAGCTTCAGGTTACCAATGTGGTAACAATTGCATACAGCTTTATTTCATTTTATTTATTTGTGTGTGTATGTGAAACACACACAGAGAGAGAATGGGGTGCCAGGGCCTCCTGCTGCCACTGTATATGAACTCCAGACACATGTAACACTTTGTGCCTCTTTTTTTTTTTTTTTTTTTTGGTTTTTCGAGGTAGGTTCTCACTCTAGCCCAGGCTGACCTGGAATTCACTATGTAGTCTCAGGGTGGCCTCGAACTCATAGCAATCCTCCTACCTCTGCCTCCCCAGTGCTGGGATTAAAGGCATGCGCCACCACGCCCGGCCCTGTGCCTCTTACTGGGGAATTGAACCCTGGTTGGCAGGCTTTGCAAGAAACTTCCTTTAACTACTGAGCCATCTCTCCAGCCCCCAGTTCCATTAAGATTTTACAGTAACATAAAAAAGGAGTGATCAATCGAGACACATTTCAAATACCTTGATGAAAAAAAAATTTTTAAATAATAAGAGGGAGCTGAAGAGGTGGCTTAACAGTTAAGCACCTGCCCACAAAGTCAAAGGACCCATGTTTGATTCCCCAGTACCCATGTAAGCTAAATGCACAAGGAAACGCATGCATCTGGAGTTCATTTGCAGTGGCTGGAGGCCCTGGTGTACCCAGTCTCTCTCCTTCTCTCTATATCTGCCTCTCTCTCAAATAAATAAATATAAATATAAATAACACTCAAAAAATGTCAGGGCTAGAGACATATCTCAGCGGTTAAGGCATTTGTCTACAAAGCCTAATGTCCTGGGTTTGATTCCCCAGTACCCACTTAAATCAGATGCACAAAGTGGCGCATGTATCTGGAGTTCCTTTGAAGTGGCTAGAGGCCTTGGTGCACTCATTCTAGCAAATAAATAAATAAAAATATAAAAAATACTTTATTTATTTATTTATTTATTCGATACAGAGAAAGAGGCGGAAAGAAAGCGAGAGAGAGAGAGAATGGGCACTCTGGGGCTTTCAAGCCACTGTAAATGAACTTCAGATGCATGTGCCCCCTTGCGCATCTGGCTTATGTAGGTTCTGGAGAATTGAACCGCGATCTTTGGCTTTGCAGGCAAATGGTTTAACCACTAAGCCATCTCTCCAGCCCCAATAAAAATATTTTTTAAAATAATTAAATACCCTAGTGGAAACATCAGGTGGGCAGGTTAGGGCATGACAGGGACATCTCTGTGACGGGCCTCAGATGCTATCTGATGACATTCTTTGTCTCTGGGTTGGTCCAAACTAGTGATCCATCAGTACATCCCAAAATCTTTCCTCTGAAAGTCATAAGGAAGTTAGGTCTCACACAGAGGTGGGCAATAAAGGGCTATGGGAGTGGGGGGAGTGGGGCAAAAGATAGCCCAAGACAATCTGGCCCTGAGCCTGTAACATTACATCTGTCCAGGATCCCAGAAGTTCTCATCCATCCATCTTGTTCAAAGTAGCATTTTTAAAAAATTACTATTTGTTTATTATTTATTTATTTATTTGAGGGAAAAGGACAGAGAGAGAGAGAATGAGAGAATGGGCCTCTAACCACTGCAAACGAACTTGTACAGCTGCCTCACGTGGGTACTGGGGAATTGAACCTGAGTCTTTAGGCTTTGCAGACAAGCACCTTAATGTATATCTCTCCAGCCCAGTTTTTTTTTTTTTTTTTTAATTTGTTTATTTGAGAGAGAGAAAAAGGCAGAGAGAGAGAGCGAGCGAGAACGGGCATCCCAGGGCATCCAGCTACAGATACATCCAGATACATGAGCCACCTTGTGCAGCTGGCTTAAGTGGGTTCTGGGGAATCAAACCTGGGTTCTTTGGCTTTGCAGGCAAACACCTTAACCGCTAAACCCTCTCTCCAGCCCCTAGTTTTTTGTTTTATTTTATTTACTTGAGAGAGAGAGGAAGAGGCAGAGAGGGAAGAAATGGGCGCACTAGGGCCTCTAGCCAATGCAAACGAACTCCAGAAGCATGTACCACCTTGTGCATCTGGCTTACGTGGGTACTGGGGAATCGAACCTAGGTCCTTAAGTTTCACAGGCAAAAAAACCTTAACCCCTTACCCATCTCTCCAGCCCCCCCTTTTTTTTTGGTTGGGGGGGAACAATCCTTCCTCTTCCACCGAGCTAACCCTTCAATTGTGGAACTGTGGGGTGGCATATGACCCAGGTTGCAACCCCCTCCCTCATGCAATCCCGCTGGATGGAGGAGGAGACAAAAAAAAAAAAAAAAAAAGAGGGAAGTTGCGGAAGTGGAGGGTTCCGCGCGTTGCCTTTTTAAAAGCGCTCTCCATCCTCCCCCCCCACCCTCCCCGCGCCTGGCGGTGTCCGCGGCCCCTTTAAGGCGCGAGGCATTGTGGGAGTGGGGAGTGGAATTTTGGAACGAAATGTAGCAAAGAGAAGTACAGTAGTAAGAGTAAGCTCGGAGGTGCCGCCGGGCCGAGGGGGAGGGCGCGCCGGCGACAGGAACGCCGACCCCGGCTCACGATTGCAGGGGACCCTCCCCCCCCCGTTCCTCCCGTCCATCAAAGTGGAGGAGGCGCCCAAGGAACCGCCCAGGGGTCTCGGTCCTCTTTCTCCCCCCCACCCCACCTCCTCCACCAGGAAGCTGGGCTCTATGGGGCGGGACCCAGAGAGACCCTGAGCCAGGAGCTGGAGTCAGCCTCGAACCCCCGGATCCTCGAGCCAGGGGCGCCCCGGGAACACCCACCCGAGGGCGCACCGCCCGCCCTGCGCGCAGCCATGAGGTGAGCGCGCCCCCCCCTCCCGGTTCCCCGCGCCCCGTCTTTGTCCCCCTCCCCCCCTCCCAGCTCGCTCCGGCCTGGGTCGAGGGCGGGAGGGGATGACGATAGGGTTTAGGGGAGCCTGGGCTTTGGACCCCTACCTTGAAATCGTCTTCTTTCCATCTCGATCCCCCGATTCCTCACCCCCCACCCCACCATCACCACCCCCACCCCCGATTCCCCACCAAGGCTTGGGGCGGTGCCGGCGGGGCTCTCCGGATGGCAGTCAGATTTTAGGGGTGTGCGTGCGTGAGAAGGTGTGTGTGGGGGGACGCTCTCAGGACTCCCAGAATTTGAAGTTTTTTTTGTGTGTGTGCGGGGGGGGGGGGAGCACCTCCAAGTTGGCACATACCACCCCTGAGGGATGCTCGGGATGTTTGCGGGGCTTAGAGTTACCCCGTTAAACCTTACGTTGTGGGGAGGGGGGGTGGTCTGGAGATGGGTGACCCTGGGTGTGTGTGGAGTGGGGGGGATGGGGACCCGGTTTGAGAACCCCTCGGACCCGAGACACACTCTGAGCCTCAGATGCTGATTTGGGTTAAGGGGGCGCATGGACCAAAGTCTCCCCGAGCGGGACCGCGGACCTTAACTTTGGGGGGGGGTTAGGAGCTGTACTTAGACATCACCCCCCTAAATTTTTTTGTGGGGAGGAGGGACAACACTCAGGTCCTCCAGTGGACGAGGTTGTGGACTGGACCGCCCCTCTCTCCCCCCCCCCTCTTCATCATGAGCCTGGGAGGGTCTCTGGCCGGGTCTCCCCATCCCCCCTGCAAGGCTTTGCACGGGACCGAGGGAGGGAGGGCGGGGTTCCCCGGCCCGGGGCCAGAGGGCGGCTCGCGTCCCCACCTGCGGGGCCCCGGGGAGGGAGGGAGAGAGGGAGGAGGGGGCGCGGCAGCTGGGGGAGGGGGGGGCCTTTGTCTTCCTGACTCACCTGTCGAGACAGCTGGTGTGGGGGGGGGGCGGGCCCCCAATGAGCGCTGCTGTGGGCCAGCTGCTGTCCCCCGCTACGGCCCCTCCCACTGGGCTCAGTGTCACCGTGGGTCGCCCCCCCCCAACACACACTTCACCCCATCCACCACCCGGAGCCGTGGGAGTGGAGGAGGGGGTGCTGCAAAGCTTCAAGGTCACAGCCTGTCCCCCCCCCCAACCCCCAGCCTCATCAAGTCCATCCCAGTTCTCAGAAATTTAATCTTGGGGGTGCGGGGTGGTGGGGGGAGTCCCAAAGGATCCGGACCTCCCCCTGAAACTCCTTGGGCTCACCTGAAAGGGTGGGGCAGGTCGAGGTGTCCCCCCCTCCATAATCTCTCCCTTGGGGGGCCTCTGGGGCCTGACAATGCTATCTCCCTTCCTCCACTCTCCATGGGGACTTCCTGCCCCCCTAAAGCCCCTGGCCAGAAGGGAGGAGGCCCCTGGGGACAGTTGGGTTTAACTGTCTTCCCCCCCCCCCCATATCTACATCCTCCAACTTCCCCCACACCCCTGCCCTCTGACATCTGGGTGACATTCCTTCTGAGGACCCATTGGAGACACAGACAGACAGACAGACAGACACACACACACACACACCTTCTTGGGATGTGGAAGGGAATTTTAAATTAGGGAGTCAAGGAAGGGGACAGTCAGACACCCCGGGACTTCCTGCCTGGCCTCCCCCCTACCCCCATCCCAGGAGAGCAGTGTCCCCGCAGAGGGGGACAGTCTGCAGCTGCCAGGCCATCTTCCTTCACACACACACACCCCCTTCCCCCCACCCAGGGGACTCTCCTCTCCCACTGCCCCCCTCCAGCCCCGCCCCTCCCCCCACCCGTTTCCGGTCCCAGGCCCGGTGGAAGGGCTGATGGCGGATGTCCGAATTACTGCAGCTTCCTTGACTCACTGTGAGACCGTAAAAGGGCAAGGCGCGTGTCTGGCCCGGCCTCCCGTCCCCCTCGGCCCCCCACCCCCCAGCCCGCTGTCCTCCTGCAGCCAGGGTCCCCCCTTTTGCTGTGACCCTGGGCCAAAGCCTCCCACTTCCCCTGGGTGGTGGGGGGGGGAGGTGCTCACAAGTTTAAGCGGTTCTCCCACCTTCTTAGAGGGGTGTGTGTGTGTGAGTGTTGGGGATTGGAGGAGGGGGTGTCTCCCTTGTCCTTGATTCACTCTGTCACTTACTTCCCCAAGGACAGCTAGGATTTAAAAAATAAAAAATAAAAAAAGACCCATGCCTGTCTTCCCAGTTAGGGAAACTGAGGCTGGCTGCTGGACTGAGGCCTGACTCTAGAGCCCTCGAAAGTCTTGTGCAATGTTTGGGGAGGGGGGAGGCCGGGATCACCCTGTGTCTTGCTGGGTTCGCTGGGGACAGGTCCTAGGGGCAGTTGGAAGGGAGGACGACAAGATGGAAAATTACAAGATAGGGCTCTTTTTTTTTTTTTCTTTCCCAGTTTGACAAATATTTGTTGAGTGTCCACTGTATCCGGGAGCTGGGAAGGCAGAAGTAGGGTCAGAGGTCTGAGAAACTTGGGCAGATGGGACTCTGCAAGTATATGAGTTCATTTCTAGTCTCTTGTCATGATAGTAGAAGTGATACACACACACACACTCTCTCTCTCTCTCTCTCGTTTTTTTTTTTTCTTTCTTAAAAAATTTCATTTACTTATTTATTTGAGAGACAGACAGAATGGGCACACCAGGGTCTCCAGCCACTGCAAACGAACTCCAGATGTATGCGCCACCTTGTGCATCTGGCTTACATGGGTCCTGGGGAATCAAACCTGGCTCCTTAGACTTTACAGGCAAGTGCCTTAACGGCTAAGCCATCTCTCCAGCCCACTTTTTTTTTTTTTTCTTGATGATGAGACCATTTGGTTTTATAGCCTTGTGTCAGGCACTGCCTGTGACTGGGTTTTAATCACAACGGTTCTAAGACTGGTGCCATTAAAAGCTTGTGTTCCATCCCCAGCTTACGGGTAGTAAAATTGAGGCACAGAGAAGTTAAGGAAAGTGCTTGCCAAAGTCTCACACTTGGACAGTCCCGTACCTGGGTTGTCTGCACTTGGGAGGTGGAGGGCGGGATTTCAAGGCCAGCCTGGGCTACAGGAGACCCTGGGAATAGATAAATAAGAGCAAACAGTTGGGAAGGGGCCAAGCTTGAATTTGGACCTAGGACAGTTTCCCAACTATTTTATTATTACAGAAAAAGGAAAATAAAATGATCAGTGGTTGGTTTTGTGTGTGTGTGTGTGTGTGTGTGTGTGTGTGTGTTCAGGGGGGTTTAGGTTTTGAGGTAGGGTCTCACTCTAGCCCAGGCTGACCTGGAATTCACTATGTAGTCTCAGAGTGGTCTCGAACTCACAGTGATCCTCCTCCTGCCTCTGCCTCTAGAGTGCTGGGATTAAAGGCGTGTACCACCACACCCGACCTTGATTTTTATTAGATACAAATAAAGTGCTTTCACTATAAAATGTTTTGTTTTGTTTTCTTAAAAACTCACCCAAAAGTGGGTGTGGTGGTACAAACCTGTAATCCCAGCACCTGAGAGATGAGAGAGGCAGTTAATGTGCTTGCCTGTGAAGCCGAAGGACCCAGGTTCGATTCCCCAGTACCCATGTAAGCCAGCTGCACAAGGTGGTGCCTCCTCCTCTCTGTCTCTCCCTCTTCCTCTCTCAAAGAAATAAATAGGTAAAAGGATTAGGAGGTCAAAGATAGCCTAGGCTGCTTGAGACCCTATCTCAAAGGGAAAGAAAAACCAAGAAACAGAAACCTAGTATGTTGGTACACACCAATAATCCCAGCACTCCCACGGCAGAAGTGAGAGGATCACCATGAGTTAGTTCCAGGCCAGGCTGGGCTACAGAGTGAATTCCACATTAGCCTGGGCTAGAGTGAGATTCTACTTTGAAATTTTTATTTTCATTTATTTATTTGTGAGAGAGAGAATGGTTGTGCCAGGGCCTCCAGCCGCTGCAAATGAATTCCCGATGCATGCGCCACCTTGTGCGTCTGGCTTACATGGGTCCTGCGGAATCAAACCTGGGTCCTTTGGCTTTGCAAGCAAGTGCCTTGACTGCTAAACCATCTCTCCAGCCTGAGATTCTACCTTTAAAGAAAAGAAAGAAGCCAATCCAACAGGAACTTTTATTGTTTTGTTTTTCTGAGGTAGGGTCTCACTCTGGTCCAGGCTGACCTGGAATTAACTATGGAGTCTCAGGGTGGCCTCGAACTCACGGCGATCCTCCTACCTCTGCCTCCCGAGTGCTGGGACTAAAGGCGTGCGCTACCACGCCCGATCTCCAACAGGAACTTTTACCTTCCTGTCCACTTCATGGGAAATTGAGGCCCACTGGACAGAGGGACTAGGGTGAGGCCACATAGACCACATAGACAGATAAGTTAGTTCCCCACTCGAGGCTGCTATAGTTCGTGGAGGTTTTGTGTGTGTGTGTGTGTGTGTGTGTGTGTGTGTGTGTGTGTGTGTGTGTGACAAGCTCTATGGTGTAAGCAGGCTATGGGGTAAGTCTCCGGAGGGGTGCGGTGAAGGGGAGGGGTAAGACTTGTATCTGAAATGTTGGTAGCACCCGGAGTTGCCACATTTGATTACCTCCACGGATGGGAGGCTCCCTCGTTATTTAGGACTCCCACATGTGCAATGTGTGTCAGTTCAGGGGCTCCCTGTCCATTGCCCCTCCTCACCCGTGTGAGTTAGGATTTTCAGGGCTCAAAACCGAGTTGGCACCACACAGAGAGCCCGTGGTTTGCTGGGAAGGGGTGGGGTGGGGGGGGGTTAAAGTACTGTCAAGAGGAGGATATGCGACCCTACAAGACCACTAGAGTCAGTCACACCTCCCCCTCAACTTACTTGGCTGTGTGACTTCTTATTTACTTGTTTATTTTATTTTATTTTCAAATCTTTATTAACAACTTCCATGATTATAAAAAATATCCCATGGTAATACCCCCCCCCCCACTTTCCCCTTTGAAACTCCATTCTCCATCATATCCCCTCCCCATCTCAATCAGTCTGTCTTTTATTTTGATGTCATCATCTTTTCCTCCTATTATGATGGTCTTGTGTAGGTAGTGTCAGGCACTGTGAGGTCATGGATATCCAGGCCATTTTGTGTCTGGAGGAGCACGTTGTAAGGAGTCCTACCCTTCCTTTGGCTCTTACATTCTTTCCGCCACCTCTTCCGCAATGGACCCTGAGCCTTGGAAGGTGTGATAGAGATATTGCAGTGCTGAGCACTCCTGTCACTTCTTTCCAGCACCATGATGTCTTCTTAGTCGGCTGTGGGACTTCTTGATGTCCCTCCTCCCTCCCAAGGCAAAGTCTCACATAGCCCAGGCTGGCTTTGACCTCTCGCTCCTCCTGCCTCTACATACTGAGAGCTGGGATTGCCAGCATACTCACCATGCCCACTCTATCTGGTGTTGGGGATTGAACCCAGAGCTTTCTGCATGCAGTACAAGCACTCTGTCAGCTGAGCTACATTCCTAGACCCTGTTTGGTTTTACATCTCTGTGTGGGTTTTGTTGTTTTGACCAAGGTTTTCATGTATCCTAAGCTCCTCTTGAATTCAGGATCCCCCTTCCCTCCCTGGTGCTAGGATTAGTAAACTGAAAGGTTCTCCAGAGGCTGGAGGTAGGAGGATCCCTGTAAGTTCAAAGACCCTGGGCTACAGAGTGAGCTCCATTGTGGGCCAGAATGAGACCTTACCTCAAAAAAGAAAGTGAGGGCTGGAGAGATGGCTTAGCTGTTGAGGCGTTTGCCTGCAAAGCCAAAGGACCCAGGTTTGATTCCCCAAGACCCATGTTAGCCAGATGCACAAGGGGATGCATGTGTCTGGAGTTTGTTTGCAGTGGCTGGATATCCTGCTGCACCCGTTCTCTCTCTCTCTCCCCTTTCTCTGTCAAATAAATAAAAATAAAATATTTAAAAAGAGAGAGAGAAAGCCGGGCATGGTGGCGCACGCCTATTTAATCCCAGCACTCAGGAGGCAGAGGTAGGAGGATTGCCGTGAGTTCGAGGCCACCCTGAGACTACATAGTGAATTCCAGGTCAGCCTGGGCTAGAGTGAGATCCTACCTCGAAAAAACAAAAAAAGAGAGGCAGAGAGACACACACACAAACAACCCTCCCCCCTCGAGATTACCAGTGCCTAGTGGGCTTTAATCCCAGCATTTGTGAGGCAAAGGTGGGGGGATTGCTATGAGTCCAAGGCCAGCCTGGGACCACAGAATAAATTCCAGGTCTGCCTGGGCCAGAGCAAGACCCTACCTGGAAAAACTTAAACAAGCAACAACAACAACAACAAAGAAAGCCCCAAGATGGAAGGAGAGGACCAACACCCAAGGTTGTCCTCTGACCTCAAGGAGTGTGCCTTGATACACACACACACACACACGCAAACCTCATACATCCAGATTTTCACAATTGTGAATCAAGAATAAAAGTGCAAAAAATAAAAAAGTTGAGAATCAGATCCCAAGGATGAGATTTATAAACTGTGTGTCTTCCTTCCCCCAGGCCACAGTCTCCTGAGAAATCACTGTATATATTACCATGCTGTGTACACATATATTTTTATCTTCCCCACCTGTAAAAAAAAAAACCTGATCCACATCGCTCTGTACTTTGCCTTTTAAAAATATCACCTTGGGGCTGGAGTGATGGCTTAGCGGTTAATGTGCATGCCTGCGAAGCCTAAGGACCCCGGTTCGACTCTCCAGATCCCACGTAAACCAGATGCACATGGTGGCTCATGTGACTGGAGTTCGTTTACAGTGGCTAGAGATCCTGGCGTGCCCATTCTCCTTCTCTCCTCTTTCCCTCTCTCTGTCTAATAAATCAATCAATCTTTAATATATATATATATCACCTAGCCATTTTCTCATCCTTCCATGAGGTTAATTAACAGTGTGGGTAGACTTGCATTCAAAGAGGGGCCCCTCTGATTGTTTGCTGTGTGGTCTGTGGCCAGTGTCTTTTAAAAAACATTTTAGGGCTGGAGGGATGGCTTAGCAATTAAGACGTTTGCCTTCAAAGCCAAAGGACCCAGGTTCGATTCCCCAGGTCCCACGTTAGCCAGATGCACAAGGGGGCGCACATGTCTGGAGTTCGTTTGCAGTGGCTGGAGGCCCTGGTGCGCCCTATTCTCTCTCTCTCCCTCCCTCCCTTCTTCCCTCTTTCTCTGTCAAATAAATAAATAAAAATAAAATATTAAAAAACATTTTATTTTAATTTATTTATTTTAGAGAGAGATACACACACATACACCATAGATGGAATGGACATTCCAGGGCTTCTAGCCACTGCAGACGAACTTCAGAGACATATGCTTTTACATGGGTACTGGGGAGTCGAACCTGGGTCTTTAGGATTCCCAGGCAAGTGCCTTCACCGTTGAGCCATCTCTGCAGCCTGTTGCCAGTGTCTTCATCTCTCAGTGTCTGCGTTTCCTCGTCTGTGAAAAGGCTACGTAAGCATCTCAACCTGCAGAGCCACGCAGGGTGGAAATTGGAACCCTGTGCTGGGGACTGTTTGGGACACAAGCTAACCTTCAAAAGTCAGCTGCTGTCATTGAATCTGATGGTGTGGTTTTGTTTTTAATTTTTATTTATTTATTTGAAAGAGAAAGAGGCCGATACAGAGAGAGAATGAGCGCGCCAGGGCCTCCAGCCACTGCAAACGAACTCCAGATGCATGCTCCACCTTATGCATCTGGCTTACGTGGGTACTGGGGAATCAAACCTAGGTCCTTTGGCTTTGCAGGCAAACATCTTAAACCATTAAACCAGATCTCTCCAGCCCCTGGTTTGCTTTTTTTTTTTTTTTTTTTTTTTTTTTTGGTTTTTCGACGTAGGGTCTCACTCTAGCCCAGGCTGACCTGGAATTCACTATGTAGTCTCAGGGTGGCCTCGAACTCACGGCGATCCTCCTGCCTCTGCCTCCCGAGTGCTGGGATTCAAGGCGTGCGCCGCCACGCCCGGCCTGGTTTGCTTTTTTAAACAGATGTGTTCAATGACTGTGGCGTCCATTGAGGTCTTGGGACTGTTCTTTGTTCCAGATAAGAAAGAGTACCCCTGTGGATGTGGCGTTTTGGGAAACAGATGATAAACACTGTGAGGCAGCACAAAGCCAGGTGTGATGGCACATGACTGTCATCCTTGAATTTGGGAGGCTGAGGGTAGGGGGATCATGTAAGTGTGAGGGTGACGGAGTATAAAGACTATTCCAGAAATACACAACTGAACTCAAAGACTGTCAAGCAGGGGTGGTGGCTAGCTCGAAAGGCGCAGTCAGGGAGGGCTTCTTGGAAGAGGTGATACCTAGGCAGGTGTGAGTTGCCCGTGAGGGCTCAGGCTGGACAGGTGGGGAAAGGGGGTTGATGGAATAGGATGTAGGGCTGGAACTAAAGGGAGAGGGAGGGAGACAGAAGGCTGGGGGAGGGGAACCTCATTGGTCTTAGAAAGAACTTGGCCTTTGGTGTGCAGGAGGGAGCCAGAGTGTCAGAGAGACTTAAGTGCTCATTAATTACCCCAATGCTGACGGACCCGGCACTCAGTACCCTAGTGCTGACAGTGATGGTGCTCAGTACCCCGGTGGAGAAAGTGACCAAACATTTAGTACATGCTGGGTGTTTTGCCTGTCACGAGGTCGTTAAGGCCGGGCTAGAGGGTAGGCCCAGCCCAGGCTTACTCAGCCAGCAACTCTCCAGCCTGGGCCAGAGCCTCTCCAGGGCAGGACCACCCGGGAGGGCAAAGTTCAGCTTAGGTGGGGCAGCAACTGCCGGCAGTGGGCTCCTGGCCAGAGTCTGCCCTGGGTGTGGGTGGCAGGTATGGGTGAGGCGTTAACCCTGCCCTGCCAGGGGTGTCTGAGCCAGAAACCGCCCCCTTAGGCTGTGCTTGTCTGAAAAAGGCACCTGGTGTCTGGGTAAGGGCCCACGCAGTGGGTTAAGACTGGGGACCCGGGAACTGTCACCTAGTGACTGTGTGAGTGACTGAACGACTGAGCCTGTGTGGTTGCTGTTGCCAACGTCCATCCTGAGCTGGTGCCCCCGGGGGAATTGAATGAGTGACTGGGGAAAGGGCTCAAGGGGGCCCTAGCTGGGAGGAGATGCAGTTATATAAAGTTGGGGTGCCACACTCAGTCCCCAGCGCAGGGACCTGGGCCTGCTGTGAGGGGGTTTCCCTTACCAACCTAGCAGCTCACTGTGTCAAGTTGCACTCCCACCTCCATGGGGGTGTGATTTCTTTCTCAGGAACCCTCTAACCCCAACTTCCTCTTTTCAGGAAAAAGCCTACGGGTGTGGGGGGGGGGTGGGGCAGAGAACTGCCCTTCCTCCCACTTCCCCTGTCTGTGTGTGTGACCTTGGCCAATTCACTTCCTGTCTGGGAGTCTTAGTTCCCTTCTGGCCAGGGGGAATTAAAGCTTCCAGAATGACAGGTGTGGGGGGGGGGGGGCTGGCTTTCTGAGATGGAGCTGTTGAGGGGCACCCCAGTACTACTGTGACTGAGTACCCAGTACCCTACTGCGAACAGTGACCCCGGGGCTATGCTAGTTCCATTCACTCTCCCGGCCACTGCCTTGGGACGAGGGGGCTGTCTTTTTCTTCCCAGTGGCAAGTGAAGGAGATTGGGCTCAGCAGGGATTGAAACCCAGAAATAACAGATCAGATATCAGATCAGAGCTGACCGTCTTCCCATAGAGCCAGGATCAAGGCCCCAAGGCCAAGCACTCTCCGTGTGGTGCCCCAGACTGAAGTTCACTGGCCCTACAGCCCCCGAGTTCTTGTCTGAGGACCAGACTGTCCCCAGAACTAGACAGCTTGTACATCCGGGAGCCTGGTTGGTGCCCGGGTGCTCTATTGGAGTCACTTGCCCTTGTGCCCAGTCCCAGGGCCTAACTCACCCACGGGGAGTGTACATATGCCCCGGAAGTCCAGGTAAGCCAGTTAAGAGCACCCTTCCCCTCGGGGATGGGGGAGGGACCAGGGGCTGGTATCTGTCCCCACTCTTCCTGGCCCTGAACCTCAGCTTCCTCTTCTGACTTGAGTGGGAAGCCCAGGGAGGATGTGTTCTTGCACACTGGTAGAGATAGAGAAACTGAGGCCAGGCCGGGGCTGCCGTGGGCGCCTCACTCCCTTGTCTGTCCCCAACTCAACCTTCCTGCCTTGGGTTTTATCTCTCTCTCTGCCTTGTCCTCTATCCTGTGCCTGTCCATCTCAGCTTGTCCGTCTGTCTTGTCTTTATGTTTGTTTTTTAATATTTTATTATTTATTTATTTATTTTAGTTTTCCGCGGTAGGGTCTCACTTGTAGCCCAGGCTGAGCTGGAATTCACTATGGAGTCTCAGGGCGGCCTGGAACTCACGGCGATCCTCCTACCTCTGCCTGCCGAGTGCTGGGATTAAAGGTGCACACCACCACGCCCGGCTGATAAATGATTTTTTTTATATATATATTTTTATTTGCAAGCAGAGCTAATGGGCGTACTGTTGCAAATGCATGCACCACTTTATGTGGGTACTAGGGAACTGGACCTGGTCATTAGGCTTTGGTGGAAAATGCCCTAACTGCTAAATCATTTCTCTAGCTCTTGATAAATGTACTTATTTATTTATTTATTTATTTATTTATTTTTTGAGAGGTAGTCTCACTGAGTTACAAGGCAGATGCTGAGTTTCTGATCCTCTTGCCTCAGCCTCCTGAGTAACTGTGACTCCAGCTTCCAGCTTGTCTCTTTCCATTGTTCAGTCTACTTGTCCTTTTTTGGGCTTTTTTGTTGTTGTTGTTGTTGTTCGTTTGTTTGTTTGGGTGGTTGTTTGTTTTTGAGGTAGGGTATCACTCTAGCCTGGAACTCACTTTGTAGTCTCAGGGTGGCCTCGAACTCACAGTGATCCTCCCGCCTCCGCCTCCTGAGTGCTGGACTTAAAAGGGTTTGTCCTTTAAAGAGAAATTCTTATTTATTTATTTATTTTGGTTTTTGGTTTCTCGAGGTACGGTTTCACTCTAGCTCAGGCTGACCTGGAATTCACTATGTAGTCTCAGGGTGGCCTCAAACTCATGGTGATCCTCCTACCTCTGCCTCCCGAGTGCTGGCGTGTGCCACCATGCTCTGCTTCTTTTTATTTTATTTTATTTATTTATTTATTTGAGAGAGAGGGAGAAAGGAAGAGAGAAAGAGAGAATGGGTGCAACAGGGCCTCCAGCCACTGCAAATGAACTCCAGGTGTGTGCGCCCCCTTGTGTATCTGGCTTACGTGGGCCCTGGGGCATCAAACCGGGGTCCTTAGGCTTCACAGGCAAACACCTTACCACTAAGCCATTTCCCCAGACCGAAAAATTCTTATTTGCATACGTATGTATGCATGGATAAACTAGGGTCTTTTGCCTTTGCAGTCAAACACCACTTGAGCCACTTTTTAATTACTTGAGAGAGAATGAATGGGCACACCAGGGTCTGTAGCCACTGCAAACCAACTCCAGATGCATGTGCCACTCTGTGCATCTGGTTTTGCATGGGTACTGGGGATTCGAACCCAAGTCATTAGGTCTTGCAGGCAAGTGCCTTAACTGCTGAGCCATCTCTCCAGCCCCCTGAGCCGCTTTACATGGTTGTGAGGGAATCGAACCCCAGGCCAGTAGGCCTTGCAAGCACACGTCTTCAATGGCTGAACTGTCTTCTCTGCCCTCCTTACTTTATCCTTTGTTTTTATTTTTTGGTATTTAATTTTTTTTAATTTTTCTTTTTATTTATTAGAGAGAGAGAGAGAGAGAGGGAGGGAGGGAGAATGGGCACACCAGGGCCTCCAGCCACTGCAAACAAACTCCAGACGCAAAAAAGCTGGGTGTGGTGGCACACACCTTTAGTTCCAGCACTAAAGGCAGAGAGAGGAGAGATAGGAGGATTGCCATGAGTTCAAGGCCACCCTGAGACTACATAGTGAATTCCAGGTCAGCCTGGGCTAAAGTGAGACCCTACCTCAAAAAGAAAAAAGAACTCCAGACACATGTGCCACCTTGTGCATCTGGCTTACGTGGGTCCTGGGGGGGGGGAGGAATCGAACTGAGGTCCTTTGGCTTTGCAGGCCTTAGCCACTAAACCATCTTTCCAGCCCCAATTTTTTGAGGTGGGGTCTCAGTGCAGACCAGTAGACCTAGAATTCACTATGTAGTCTCAGGGTGGCCTCAAACTCATGACTATCCTCCTACCTCTGCCTCCCAAGTGCTGGAATTAAAGGTGTGTGCACCACCACGCCTGGCTCTACTTTATCCTTTTTTGGTTTTTTGAGGTAGGGTCTCACTGTAGCTCAGGCTGACCTGGAACTCACTATGTAGTCTCAGGGTGGCCTCAAACTCACAGTGATCCTCCTACCTGTGCCTCCCCAATGCTGGGATTAAAGGCATGCGCCACCACACCCGGCTGTGTTTTTTCTTTTTCTATTTATCTATTTTATTTATTTGAAATAGAGGGAGAGACACAGAGAGTGAAAATGGGTGCACCAGGGTCGCCAGCCTCTGCAAACGAACTCCAGACGCATGATGCACCACCATGTGCATCTGGATTACATGGGACCTGGAGAATCGAACCTGGGTCGTTAGGCTTCACAGGCATTCGACTTAATCGCTAAGCCGTCTCTCCGGCCCTACTTTTACCCTTTTTAACTGTCCCTTTCTCACCATCTTTTCCTCACCTGTCTCATGCCACGCCCCCTGCATTATCGTGTCCCCCCCCCCATCCTGATGCGCCTCCCTGTCCAGTGTCCTCTCCCCATGTCTCTGCCACCTGGTTCTCTCACTGTTGCCTTCTGCGCCCTCGCTGTCTCTCTTGGAACCTTCTGGATGGACCGACGAGGAGGTGACCTGCCCCTTCTGCTTTTTCCCCCCCCTCTGCCAGTGAGGTGGTCGTTTGCTCCAGCCGGGCCACCGTGATGCTTTACGATGATGGAAACAAGCGCTGGCTCCCAGCGGGCACCGGCCCCCAGGCCTTCAGCCGCGTCCAGATCTACCACAACCCCACCGCCAACTCCTTCCGCGTCGTCGGTCGCAAGATGCAGCCGGACCAGCAGGTGCGGGACACTTCTCTGGACCCCCCACTCCCTGCCACCAAGCCCCCCGATCCCCCCACTCCGCCGCTCCCTCACCCGCCTCTCGCCTCCTGCAGGTGGTTATCAACTGTGCCATCGTCCGGGGTGTCAAGTATAACCAGGCCACCCCCAACTTCCATCAGTGGCGTGATGCCCGCCAGGTGTGGGGCCTCAACTTCGGCAGCAAAGAGGACGCAGCCCAGTTTGCCGCGGGCATGGCCAGCGCCCTAGAGGCCTTGGAAGGTGAGGTCGGGAGGTGGCTCACCTGTAATCCCAGCGCTGAGGCTGCTGAGGCAGGAGAATTTCTGTGAGTTCGAGGTCAGCCTGGGTCAGAGTGAGGCCCCGCTGAAAAAAAAAGAACACGTTACGTTTAAAAGATGGGGAAAGGGCCGGGCATGGTGGCGCACACCTTTAATCCCAGCACTCAGGAGGCAGAGGCAGGAGGATCGTCATGAGTTCGAGGCCACCCTGAGACCACATAGTGAATTCCAGATCAGCCTGAGCCAGAGTGAGACCCTACCTCGAAAAACCACACACACAAAAAAAAAAAAGGTGGGGAAGTGGGTGAGGGTGGGCAGAGTGGACCCTTCAAAGGGTGCTGTGTTACATGAGGCTTCTGTCCAAACAACAAAAACACCTCGAAGTTCGCTGGACACTCCTCCGCCCCCCATAACCCTAGTGCTGCTTTACGTCCTGAAGACATTTTCAGGCATTAATAAAGTCCCCAGGTGGTAGGTCTGGGAGCACCTCTCAGTAATAGATAGCTTGCCTAGCGTTTGCCAAACTCTGGGTTCCACCCTAAGAAGGTTACTGTACCTGGTATTTCATAAACTCTAAAAAAACCTGTGACTTGCTGAATGTGGTGGTGCACGCCTTTAATCCCAGCACTCTGGAGGCAGAGGTAGGAGGTTCGCTGTGAGTTCGAGGCCACCCTGAGACTACATAGTAAATTCCAGCCCAGAGTACTTTTTTGTTTGTTTGTTTGTTTGTTTTGTTTTCCGAGGTAGGGTCTCTAGTCCAGGCTGACCTGAAATTCACTATGTAGTCTCAGGGTGGCCTCAAACTCAGGGCAGTCCTCCTGCCTCTGCCTCCCGAGTGCTGGGATTAAAGGCATGCGCCACCACGCCCGAGTATTTATTTAACAGAGAGAGAGAGGAGAGAGACAGAAAAAAGAGAGAGAAAGAGAATGAATGGGTGTGGGCATGCCAGAGCTTCTAGAAGCTTCAAAGGAGCTCCAAGTGCATGCGCCACATTATGCAGGTGGCTTTACTTGGGTGCTGGAGAATCTAACTCTGGAGCAGTAGGCTTTGCAAACAAATGTCTTTAAAACTGCTGAGCAATCACCCCAGCCTGGGATTAGAGGTTGTTTTGTTTTGTTTGTTTTGTTTTGTCTTGTTTTTGGTGGTGCTGGTGATGGAAGCTAGGACCTTGCACATGCTAGGCAAATGTTGAAGGCTGAGCCATGGCCCCGACCCCTCACTGGTGGGTTCCAGGCAAGCGCTGTGTAGCCTTGCCTCATTCTCAGCCCTGAGGACCTGTTAAGGTGCCTGCTCTGTAGAGTGAAAATTACCCAGCGGCAGAGTTTGCTTCAAGGGACATCGGTGCTTCCTGGAAGTGGCTTGCTTGTCTGTAATTACACGAGCAAATGCCCTAGGCAGTGCAGGTCTGAGCGGCCCTCAAACCCATGGTAGATTAGGAAGCGCTCCAGAGCCTCTTGGGATCGTCAGGGCTGTGACCTTGGGGACTGGGGTACTTGTTCCCTACAGCTTTGGAACTAGTGATGCTTCAGTCCCTTGAGTATCCCAGTAGCCCTGGCCCTCGTCCCACGGTGCCAGCCCCGGAGTTGGGGTGCTGGGGTATCTGTGTCGCCAGGGGGCCCCCAGGACGAGCAGCGCAGAGATCTGTGGGCTCGCTGACTTTTCTTGCTCTTGCTTTGCAGGAGGTGGGCCTCCTCTAGGCACAGCGCCCCCTGCTTGGCCTGCCCAGAATGGCCCTTCCCCTGCGGAGGAGGCGGAGCAGCAGAAAAGGTGGGGAGCCTTTCTCCTACCAAGAGTTCTACAGTGTGTTCCGCAATCCCAGAACCCCAGAGTTCAGAACCTCTCTAGAGTGTTCCAAGGCCCAAGAGATTAGAAGCTAACAGCTTCCAGTGGCTCCTCCCGGCTCCTGAGGCACAAGAAATATTGCAAAATCTAGGCATAGTGGCATACGAAATCTCCGCACAGGCAGGCGGAGACAGGAGGATTCCCAAAGAATTGGATGATAGCCTGGGATACATAGTGAACTTAGCTTAAGACTCTGTCTCAAAAAAAAAAAAAAAAAAAAAAAACCTGTTTCCTGACCATGGTAGACCATGCCTGCAATCCACGCACTTGGGAGGGAGGTTAAGGCAGAAGGATTAGGAGTTCAAGGCTGACCTTGGCTACTTGAGACACTTTCTCAAAAAAAAAACAAAACAAAGCCAGGAGTGGTGGCACATGTGTTTAATCCCAGACCCTAATCTCAAAAAAAAAAAAAGAAAAAGAAAGAAAGAAAGAAAGAATAATAACTTGCTACAAAACTTTAGAGTCTCTAATTCTTATTTATTTTGGTTTTTCGAGGTAGGGTCTCACTCTATCCCAGGCTGACCTGCAGTTTCACTCTTACGTCTCAGGGTGGCCTCGAACTCATGGCAGTCCTCCTACCTCTGCCTCCCAAGGCGTACTCCACCACACCCAGCTTCTAGGGTCTCTGAGTTCCAAAATTGTCTTGTTCAGAGACTCTTGGTTCCTTATAACCAGCTCTTGCTGAGAGTGGACTAGAATGCTCACATTCAGAACTCTAGCTGCCCCTACGTGCCCTCCATTTGCTCCCTCCGCCACCCCTTTGTCAGGATCCCCCGCAGAGGCAGGCTTGGGTGTAGGGATTAGGAGCTGGCCTTGCTGGAGACCTCTGAAAGAGGAGCCAGAGGCCACTGGCCCTGCGGATGGCCTGGTTCTGGGATTGAGGGTCACTCCCTCGCCCCCTCCACAGGCCGCAGCCCAGCCAGCCAGAGCACGTGGAGCGCCGGGTCTCTAATGCAGGTGATGGCCCACCCCACAGTGGGAGTTGGGGACCTCCATGGAGGAAGGGGGGGGCCCGTCTAGCTGGACCGAGAATGAGGCTCTTCTCCCTCTCAGCAATGCCCCTTCTCTGTTTGTTGCAGGAGGCCCACCTGCTCCCCCAGCTGGGGGGCCACCCCCACCTCCAGGACCTCCCCCTCCTCCGGGCCCCCCTCCACCCCCAGGTCTGCCCCCTTCAGGGGTCTCGGCTGCGGGGCATGGGGCAGGGGGAGGCCCACCTCCTGCACCCCCTCTCCCTACAGCACAGGGTCCCGTTGGTGGGGGGTCTGGGGCCCCAGGCCTGGCCGCGGCCATTGCTGGAGCGAAACTGAGGAGAGTGAGCAAGGTGAGGTCCTGGGAGCTGTCGGGTGGGAGGGATGTGGGCTCAGCGGGGACCCTGGGGGGAGGCCAGGATCCCCCCCCCCAAGTGTCTGTCATAGGCAAGGCTCCCCTGTGAAGCCCTCTCTCCCTTCTCCTTTCTCTAGCAGGAGGATGCCTCTGGGGGACCCTTAGCCCCCAAATCTGACAGCAGTCGAAGCACTGGTGGTGGGCTCATGGAAGAAATGAACGCCATGCTGGCCCGAAGGTGAGCTGCTGAGTCGCCTGTGGGGATCCCCTGGACTTCACAGTTTTGGGGACCAACGTGCAAAGGGCTGCTTATTTCTGTGTGTTGTTTCCCCCTCCTGCTCCCCTCTCCCTCACCCCTTTGTCCTCATTAGGGTCTCCTGTAGCCCAGGCTGACCTTGAACTGCTCGCCGTATGACCGAGTCTGGTCTCGAACTCCTGGTCTCCTTCCACCTCGCAAGTGCTGTGAATACAGATGCTTGCTGCCACGCTTGATGTTTGCTTTTTCTTTCTTGTTTTTAATTTTTTTTTTTTTTTTTTGGTGGGGAGGGTTGAGATAGGGTTTCATTCACTCTAGCCCAGGCTGACCTGGAATTCACTATGTAGTCTCAGGGTGGCCTCGAACTCAAAGCAATCCTCCTACCTCTGCCTCCCGAGTGCTGGGATTAAAGGCGTGCGCCACCACACCTGGCAGATTTAAATTTTTAAAAAATATTTTGTAATATTTCTTTGAGAGAGAGAGAAAGGGCATGCCAAGGCCTCTAGCCACTACAAATGAACTCCAGACACATGTGCCACTGTGCACATCTGGCTTACGTGAGTACTAGGGAATTGAACCTGGGTTCTTAGGCCTCTCAGGCAAGTGCTATAACCATTAAGCCATCTCTCAAGCCCCAAGTTTATTTATTTGTACGTGTGTGTGCATGTGCGCACACACGCCAGGGTCTCTTGTGTCTGCAAACAAATGCCGTCTGGCTTTATGTGACCTGCCCATTGAACTCAGGCTAGCAGGCTTGGCAAGCAAGTGGCCTTTAACCACTGAACCATCTCCCCAGCCTGTTTTTGCTTTTCCTTAAAAAAAAAAAAAAATACAGAGATAGAGAGGAGAGAAAGGTATAGCGAATGGGTGCACCAGGGCCTCCAGCCACTGCAAACAAACTCCAGATGCATGTGCCACCTTTAAGCATCTGGCTTGTGTGGACCCTGGTGAATTGAACCTGGGTCCTCTGGCTTCACAGACAAGCACCTTAACCGCTAAGCCATCCCTCCAGCCCTTGTTTTTATATATATTTTAAATTTAGGGCTGGAGGGATGGCTTAGCGGTTAAGGCGTTTGCCTGCAAAGCCAGAGGACCCAGGTTCAATTCCCTAGGACCCACGTTAGACAAATGCACAGGGCCGTACGCATCTGGAGTTCGTTTGTAGTGGCTGGAGGCTCTGGCGCGCCCATTCTCTCTCTCTTGCCCTCTTTCTCTATCAAATAAATAAATAAAAATGTTTAAATATATGTATATATATTTAAATACATACATATATATATTTGCAAGCAGACAGAGAGAATGACAATAGGTGTGCCAGGGCCTCCAGCTACTGCAAACAAGCTCCAGATATATGTGCCACTACATCTGGCTTTATGTGGGTACTGGCAAATCTAATTGATTTATTAGGCTTTATAGGCAAGTGCCTTAAATGCTGAGCCATTTCTCCAGCCCTGTTTTTTTTTTGTTGTTTGTTTGCTTGTTTTGTTTTGTTTTTTCGCTGTGTTTTGTTTTGTTTTGTTTTGTTTGAGACAGTCTTGCTATGTAACTGTGGCTGGCTGGCTAGGCTGGAACAATTTCTTTCTTTCTTTTTCTTTCTTTCTTTGTTTTTGTTTTTCAAGGTAGGGTTTTACTCTAGCCCAGGCTGGCCTCCTCAAACTCACCGCGATCTTCCAACCTCTGCTTTCCGAGGGCTGGGATTAAAGACATGAGCCCACCTTGCCCAGCCGACCTGGAACTTTCTGTGTAGACCAGGCTGGGCTCAAACTTGCAAGGATGCCGAGTGTTGGGATTACAGACAGACATCCCCATGTCCAGCTGGTCGTTAGGTTCTGCATCCTGGAGTCCACGTTCGGAGCGCTGGGAACGCGTAGTGGATGGCTCAAGGCGAACTGAACTTTCTTCTCCTTTTTCTTCCATTTTGCAGAAGAAAAGCCACACAGGTTGGGGAGAAGCCCTCCAAGGATGAATCTGCCAGTGTAAGTTGGGGGTTCCTCCGGCTCTGTCTACATAGCCTTGGGAACATTCCTTAGTGTAGGGAAGGAGGTGATGTGACAGGGTTCCGCTGGCTTTGTAGAGGCAAGAGGAGATGAGCAATAGTGGCAATGCTGGCTCCTGACAGTTTTCTTTCCCACCAGCAGGAGGAGCCAGAGGCCCGAGTCCCTGCTCAGAGTGGTGAGTGAGAACCCCATGGAGCCCCAGAAACTACAAATCCCAGGATACCCCTGTTCTTGGCTTAGAAAGCACCCACGTGGGCAGTATGTGAAAGTCATGCTGGGCATTGTAGTTTCCTGAGATGATTCTTTGAACATGAGACCAGGGGCAGTCCTTATGGCCCATCTTTCTGACCTGTTGCCTGTCCCCCAGAACCTGTGCGGAGACCCTGGGAGAAGAACAGCACAACCTTGCCAAGGTGGGCCATCAATAGTAGGGCTTCACCTCTCAAAATAGCTGGACTTGTCTCATATATATATATATACATGTGTGTGTGGAGGAACATAATGTTACCTCTGGAATGGGCTGTAGCAGATGCAGATCTCTTAACCTCATTTCTATCCCAAACTACGCCAACTTATTCAGGATGAAGTCGTCCTCTTCCGTGACTACCTCCGCAGAGGCTCACTCCTCTACACCAAGCTCCAGCGAGGAGTCTGACCTGGAGAGGGTGAAGCAGGTAGCTTGGGGAAGTAGCTCGAAGTGGCTCAGGAAGAAGAGGCGGGGACTAGAGAGCCTGCCACTGATGTGCTTAGAAACCCGATTTTCCAATCTGAGAAATGGAGACACTGGATCAGGGCCAGGATGACGCATACCACGCCTGCTTCCAGTGCCCATAGCAGGCCTGTCCCCAGTCTATGACTGCGCTCATTCTTGCTGAGTACCCAGGATCCTCCCGGGCTCAGTGGCTCCAGCCATCCATCCGTCACCAATTAGAGTTGGCAGGAGACTACACGAGTGCTTTTTCCAAGTCTGGTATTGGATGTCCTCCAGTACTTTACTGCTGGCTCCAAAGATGGAGAAACCTCCTCTAGAAAATTCCAGTCATTTTGTTGACCTCAGGAGTGTCTCAGGGGATAAAGGACTAGGTTGGTCTAGAACCTGTTTTCTCTTTTCAGTCTAGAAGAGACAGGGAATGTGGCTTAGCCATACAGTGCTTGTCTAGAATCCACAGTGAGGGGCTGGGGCCGTGTGGCTCAGAGGTAGAGCACTTGTCTAGAATCCACAGTGAGGGGCTGGGGGCGTGGCTCAGAGGTAGAGCGCTTGTCTAGAATCCACAGTGAGGGGCTGGGGGCGTGTCTCAGAGGTAGAGCACTTGTCTAGGATCCACAGTGAGGGGCTGGGGCCGTGTGGCTCAGAGGTAGAGCACTTGTCTAGAATCCACAGTGAGGGGCTGGGGGCGTGGCTCAGGGGTAGAGCACTTGTCTAGAATCCACAATGAGGGGCTGGGGGCGTGGCTCAGAGGTAGAGCACTTGTCTAGAATCCACAGTGAGGGGCTGGGGGTGTGGCTCAGAGTTAGAGCACTTGTCTAGGATCCACAGTGAGGGGCTGGGGGCGTGGCTGAGGGGTAGAGCACTTGTCTAGAATCCACAGTGAGGGGCTGGGGGCGTGGCTCAGGGGTAGAGCACTTGTCTAGAATCCACAGTGAGGGGCTGGGGGCGTGGCTCAGGGGTAGAGCACTTGTCTAGAATCCAATAGTGAGGGGCTGGGGGCATGGCTCAGCAGTAGAGCACTTGTGTGCATGCAAGAAATATTGCACTCTATCCTTAGCACTACAATAAAAATAAAATTCAAAAGGGATAATGTTTCTGCAAATCCTCTTCAATTATTTTCAGGAGCTTCTAGAAGAGGTGAGGAAGGAACTGCGGAAAATGAAAGAGGAAATAATTGAAGGTGAGCTGGTTGCATTTTGCTTGAAAATGTCTCTTGTCTTGGATGCATCATGTTGCTTGGAAAGAGCTCTGACTTGAATGGGAAGCGGGAAGAGTCTGGCTCTGACCTTACTTCTTTCTTCCTTCCAGCCTTTGTCCAGGAGCTGAGGAAGCGGGGTTCCCCCTGACCACAGGGACCCCCGAAGACCTTCCGATTTCTCCTTTCTGCACATCCCGCCTGCTTCCCCTGCCTCTACTTGATGTGGAATCGAAGGCTACACAGGAATGCGTTGTCTCCCCTCCCACTTGGAAAACTCCAAGGGAGTGTGGCTCCCCTGGCACTGTGCCCACACCCATACTGGCTGCTGATTGGGGAGGCCCCGTCCCTTTTTCTCCCTTTGGTCCTTCCCCCTACCATCCCCTTGGGGCTGGTTCCTTCGCTGGGGATGTACCAAGTTACCCCACAGTGATGGGGAAGGAAGGAGGGAATATCACATTCCCTTGTTCTAGATTCACTTTAAAGCTTAATGCCTTGGATTTTTTTTTTTTAAAGAAAAAAAAAAGTATATATATATATATATATATTTAGGTTTTTGGGGGGAAAGAATTTTTTTTTCTCTTTGGTTTTGATAAAATAGGGTGTGGGAGTTTTTAGATACTATAGCCCCAGGCTTTCCCATTAGGGGCAGCTATTTAAGAGGGGAGATGTCCCACCAGGTGGGGGGGAGACGTTTCCCAACCCTATGGACTATCCTCCCTTTCCCCTTTTCTATGAGGAATTAAGATGCTGTAACTTTTTTGAAACCTCAGTTTTTTCGTTTTTTATTGGGTGGGATACAGGGTCCAGATCATTTTTGTTCCCCCCTTACCCCACCCCCCGCAGAGACAAAGTGAGGGGTGGGGAGGAGAAAGGGAGGAAACTGTCCCTCCGCCTTAGCTTCCCAAACAAACAACAAAAAAAAGGACTCTTGCTGAATAAATCTGCCCTTTTTATAAGTGCAAAAGTTCTCTGGAGTGACTTGAGGGCTTGTTCGCTGGGAAAGGAGGGTCCCTATTTCTGGTTTGGAGCTCGGCCCACCTCTCTGAGCCCCTTCCCAGCCTGCTTCTTGGAGTCAACCCACCTGCGAGGTCCTTGGCAAGTTCCATACCTTATAGGGCGTCAGCTTAATCCATTTAGGGTGACTTTTCCTCCCAACCTCTTTCACTCCATCAGAAACCCCCCAGCCTTTCTAATTTACATGACACTTGGGTCCACTTGGCTTGGGATGGTCTGCCATTTTACCCTGAAGCCCTGTTGATTATAAGACATTTACAGTTAAAAAAAAAAAAAAAGATCTATATGCTCACACACCACCCTTTCAGTGGCCCAGGGAGTTCATGGAATGTTCTATTTGGATAGGGGTGGAACTGCCTGCTTCATCTTAAGAGGCTTTGCCATGAAGGACCAGTCCAAAGGCAGGAAAAGAGGGAGATCGGGTGGTATGCCGGGGTTCACATAATGGGTGGCAGACTCGGTGGGGGGGGGGTGCGTGTATGTGTGACAGCAGCCCACGGATTGGGGCCGGGGTCGCTGTGTTCTTAACCGCGGGGAGTGCGTGCAGGTCTGGGCTCCCGTAGCTTACCCCGGCTTGACCGATGAGAAATGGCTTAGCGCTGGTCAGGACCAACTTTTCTCTTCGGGGCGCTGCCCTAGACCACAACGCCTAGCTGGGCGCGTTGTGCCATGGGGCTGAAGGAAGAGGGGCCTTTGGCATGGCTTGGAATGATCCACCCGGAGTGGGGGGCCCCAGGCGACGACACTGGTAGACTAAAAGGCAAGAGCCAGGGTTGACGAGCTAGTGCCAGGCGGGACACCCCCCCCCCAACCCCGCCTCTTCCCCTGGAGTGAGGTAGATGAAAGCTTTAAGGTAGCTAAATTCTTGATGGTCCGGAGCCACGGAACGAGGGGGGGTGGGTGTATCCGGCTGCTATGGATGGACGTTGGGGGAGAAGGGATGTCAGGCCAGTGGGTCCTCCTAGGCATCATCGCTGACCTTCCAAGTGCCGAATGCGGGGTGGGGGGCTGGGAGGGTCTCTGTTGGTACTTCCGCCGGTGGGGGCAAAAGGACAGACCCAGCAGGAGGCACGGCTGGGAAGGTCAGCAGGCATGTCCCGTTAGGACCCCCACCCCATCCCCCGTCATCCTCGAGAGAAGAGGAAGGGTGTCATCCTCCTCCCGCCGCCCACAGCTGCTGGTGGGTCGGGACCGAGACCCGGGCCCGTTACTCGCAGGGGTCCTCGGGCGGCTCCTGCAGGGCGCAGAGCTGCTCGCGCACGTCCCGCAGCTCGGCGCGCACGTCCCGCAGCTCGGCGCACGCGTCCCGCAGCTCGGCGCGCAGCGCGTCCAGGGCGCCCCGGGACGCCGCCTCCTGCGCCTGCGCCTGCAGCTGGTCCAGCGCCTGCTCCAGGTGGTCCACCTCGTCCAGCAGCGAGGTCCAGTTCGCCTCCTGCAGGGCCTCCCGGCGGCGACGCAGCGACTGCTGGCGCCAGAACTCCAGCAGCAGGCAGCCGCCGGCCGAGACGAATATGATGGCCTCGCCCAGCAGGTTCGCGCCCAGCTCGGCCGCCGCCTCCTCGTTCAGAGGCTTGATGGTCGACGATTGGAAGCCCATGATGTTCATCTTGGTCCGCATCTCCACCCAGTGGTACACTGCAGGGGGGGGGAGGGGGAGAACGGCCGGGTTTGCTTTCGAGGGGAGCCCCCTTCCAGGCCTGCCCTGTCCCTCCGTGCCTTGAGTGTGGAGGGTCAGTGCCACCCGGAGGCGGGACCTACGGAGAAAAGGACAGCGAGGGCTGGAGAGATGGCTTAGCGGTTAAGGCGCTTGCCTGCGAAGCCTAAGGACCCAGGTTCGATTCCTCAGGTCCCATGTAAGCCAGATGCACAAGATGACGCATGCGTCTGGAGTTCGTTTGCAGTGGCTGGAGGCCCTGGAGTGCCCATTCTCTCTCTCTCTCTCTTCCTCCCTCTCTCCCTCTCTCTATCCCTCTCAAATAAATAAATAAAAATAAAGGAAAAGAAGCGGTTAAGGCACTTGTCTGCAAAACCAAAGGACCCAGGTTCGATTCCAAGGATGCCCGTAAGCCAGAGGCACAAGGTGGCACATGCGTCTGGAGTTCCTTTACAGTGGCGAGAGGCCCTGGCGCGTCCATTATCTCTCTCTCTCTCTTTCATAAATAAATAAGTATAAATAAAATATTAAAGCTAGCAAGCACGCGTCTTGAACCGGGAATGCTCAGTTTTCCAGCCTGGGTGACATGAGGAATCTGCTCGGTTGGTGGAGTGTTTGGCTGACATGCACGACAAAGTCCTGGGTTCAAACTGCAGAAACACACAAACCCGTGATGGTGGTGGCTGGTGATGTAATCCCAGCCCTGGGAAGGGAGAGGGTCAGGAGAAGGCCATGTACAGCTACCAAGTCAGTTTGATGCCAGCCTGAGCTATAGAGTGTGATCCATCTGGTCAGCCTGAGCTAGAGTGAGACCCTGTCTCAAAAAAGGTGGAGATGAGCTGGGCGTGGTGGCGCACGCCTTTAATCCCAGCACTTGGGAGGCAGAGGTAGGAGGATCGCTGTGAGTTCGAGGCCACCCTGAGACTACAGAGTGAATTCCAGGTCAGCCTGGGCTAGAGTGAAACCCTACCTCGAAAAAACAAAACAACAACAAAAAAGGTGGAGATGGCTGGAGAGATGGCTTAGCAGTTAAGGAACTTGCCTGCAAAGTCTAAGCACTAAGCTTTGATTGCCCAGTACCCACATAAGGCAGATGAACAAGGTGGCACATATGCGTCTGGAGTTCATTTGCAGTGACTTAAGGTACTTGGTGACCCATTCTCACTATCAGCCTCTCTCTCAAATAAATAAATAAATAAATATTTTGTTTTTAAAAACTGGAGCCAGTAGTGCCTTTAATCCCAGCACTTGGGAGGCAGAGGTATGAGGATCACTGAGTTCAAGGCCACCCTGGAACTACATAGTGAATTCCAGGTCAGTCTGGACTAGAGAGACCCTACCTCAAAAAACCAAAATAGGGCTGCAGAGATGGCTTAGTGGTTAAGCGCTTGCCTGTGAAGCCTAAGGACCCCGGTTCGAGGCTCAATACCCCAGGGCCCATGTTAGCCAGATGCACAAAGGGGCGTACGTGTCGAGTTTGTTTGCAGTGGCTGGAGGCCCTGGCACACCCATTCTCCCTCCGTCTCTCTCTCTCTCTCTCTCTCTCTCTCTCTCTCTCTGCCTCTTTCTCTGTCGCTCTCAAATAAATAAATAAAAATAATAAAAAAATTAAACAAAAAACAAAATAAACGAATAAATTAATAAATAATGGGGCTGGAGCAATGGCTCAGAAGTTAAAGGCACTTGCTTGCAGAATCTGATGGCTGGGGTTCAGTACCCAGATAAAGCCAGATGCATAAAATAGCACATACATCTGGAGTTCATTTGTGGTTGCAGGTGGTCCTGCTGTAACCATATGTCCAGCATGGTGATTCACGCCTTTAATCCCAGGAGGCAGATGTAGGAGTATGGCTGTGAGTTTGAGGCCTGAGACTACTACATAGAAAATTCCAGATCAAGCAGGGCATGGTGGTGCATGCCTTTAATCCCAGCACTCAGGTAGCAGAGGTAGGAGGATGACCATGAGTTCGAGGCCACCCTGAGACTACATAGTGAATTCCAGGTCAGCCTGGGTTAGAGCGAGACGCTACATCAAAATAAATAAATAAGTAAAACAAGAACTGAAGAGATGGTTTAACGGTTAAGGCATTTGCTAGTGAAGCCTAAGGACCAAGGTTCAATTCCCCAGCACCCACATAAGCCAAAGTGGCACATGTGTCTGAAGTTTGTAGTGGCTAGAGGGCCTTGTTCACCCATTTTTTTCTCTCACCTTTTTGTCTCCCAAATAAATAATAAAATAATTTACTAGTGCTTATGTTTTTTTAAGTCCCCTTCTCCATTTATTTAATTTTTTAAAAATATTTTTATTTATTTGACAGAGAAAGAGGGAGGAAGAAAGAGAGAAAGAGAATGGGTATGCCAGGACCTCCAGTCACTGCAAAAGAACTCCAGGTGCATGCACCCCCTTGTGCTCTGGCTAATGTGGGTCCTGGGGAATCAAACCTGGGTCCTTTGGCTTTGCAGGCAAGTGCCTTAACCACTACACCATCCCTCTGGACCCCCCCCCTTCTCCATTTAAAAATTTTTTTTTAGTTTTTTCAAGGTAGGGTCTCACTCTAGCCCAGGTTGACCTGAAATTCACTATGGAGTCTCAGGCTAGTCTTGAACTCACAGCCATCCTCTTACCTCTGCCTCCCAAGTGTTGGAATTAAAGGCGTGCACCACCATGCCCAGAAATCCCTTCTTTTTTAACTGTACATGTGTGTCTTTGTGTGTGTGTGTGTGTTCATGCCAGGATTGCTCTTTCTTGTTTGTTTGGTTTTTCGAGGTAGGGTCTTGCTCTAGCCCAGGATGACCTGGAATTCACTATGCAGTGTCAGGGTGGCCTCGAACTCACAGCCATCCTCCTACCTCTGCCTCCCAAGTGCTGGGATTAAAGGCGTGTGCCACCACGCCCGGCTCACTGAGCCAACTCTTGAGCTGCTCTTTCCTTCTTTTTCTTTTTTCACCACAGGGTTTCGTGTATCCCAGGTTGGTCTTCAGCTCACTGTAAATGCTAGGAAAACCTTAAACTTCTGATCATCCTGCCTCCATCTACTGAGTGCTGTGATTACAGGCATGTGTCACAGTATCCTGGAATATTCATTTATTTATTTTTTCGAGGTAGGGTCTCATTCTAGACCAGGCTGGCCAGGAATCCACTCTGTAGTGCCAGGCTGGCCTCAAACTCACAGTGATCCTCCTACCTCTGCCTCCTAAGTGCTGGGATTAAAGGTGTGTGCTACCATGCCTGGCCACCAGAATATTTTATTTTAATATATATATATATATATATATACTTTTTTTTTTTTTTTTTTTGGTAGGGTCTCACTCTACCCAGGCTGACCTGAAATTCACTTTGTAGTCTCAGGCTGGCCTCAAACTCACGGCGATTCTCCTACCTCTGCCTCCTGAGTGCTGGGATTATAGGCGTGCACCACCACCCCCAGCTTATATTTTATATTTTATTTTATTTATTTGAGAGAGGGAAAGAGGCAGAATGAGAGAGAGAGAGAATGGGTGCACCAGGGCTTCCAGCCACTGCAAATGAACTCTAGATACATGCGCCATCTTGTGCATCTGGCCTACATGGGTACTGGGGAATTGAACCAAAGTTCTTTGGCTTTGCAGGGAAGTGCCTTAACGGCTAGACCATCTCTCCAGCCCCCCTTTTCTGTTTTTTTGGGGTAGGGTCTCACTGTCTTGCCCAGGCTGACCTGGAATTCACTGTGTAGTCTCAGGGTGACCTCAAACTCACTGTGATCCTCCTATCTCTGCTTTCCAAGTGCTGGGACTAAAGGCGTGCGACACCATGCTCACCTCAAAATATTTTAATTTAATGTATTTATTTATTTGTACGTGTGTGTATGCACACACACACATGCATGTACCAGGGTCTCTTGCCACTGCAAATGAATGCCTATTTGGCTTTATATGGGTGTCTTGGGAATTGAACCTGTTCCACAAGCTTTGCAAGCACCTTTAACTGTTAAGCCTTCTTCCAGCCCCTGTTCATTTGCTTAAAAAAAAAAAAAGCTTATTTATTTGCAAGCAGAGAGAGAGACAGAGAGGAGAGAATGAGCACGCCAGGGCCTCCAGCCACTACAATGGGTACTAGGGAATCGAACCTGGGTCCTTAGGTTTGGTAGGCAAGTGCCTTACCCACTGAGTCATCTCTTCAGCGCCTACTTTTTTTGTTTTGTTTTGTTTTGTTTTGTTTTTTCAAGGTAGGTTCTCACTCTAGCCCAGGCTGACCTGGAATTCACTATGTAGTCTCAGGGTGGCCTCGAACTCACAGCGATCCTCCTACCTCTGCCTCCCGAGTGCTGGGATTAAAGGTGTGCGCCACCATGCCTGGCTCATTATTTTTTAATTTTATTTATTTGAGAGAGAAAGAGGGAAAGAAGCAGATAGGAAATGGGCATGACAGGGCCTTTAGCTGCTGCAAAGGAACTCCAGACGTATGAGCCACCTTGTGCATCTGGCTTACATGGATCCTGGGGGAATTGAACCTGGATCGTTTGGTTTTACAGCCACATGCCTTAACCACAAAGCCATCTCTCCAGCCCTACTTTATTTATTTATTTATTCATTTATTTTGTTTTTTTTTTGAGGTAGGATCTTGCTCTAGCCCAGGCTGACCTGCAATTCACCACAAAGTCTCAGGGTGGCCTTGAACTCACAGCGATCCTCCCACCTCTGCCTCCCGATTGTTGGGATAAAAGGTGTGCGCCACCACGCCCGGCTAATATATATATTTTTTTCGAGGTAGGGTCTCACTCTAGCCCAGGCTGACCTGGAATTCACTATGGAGTCTCAGGGTGGCCTCGAATTCATGGCGATCCTCCTACCTCTGCCTCCCGAGTGTTGGGATAAAAGGTGTACGCCACCACACCCAGCTCCAGCTAATATTTTTATTTATTTATTTGTAAGCAGAGAGAAAGAAGAGAGATGGGTCTCCGGCTACTGCAAAGGAACTCTAGATGTATGTGCCACTTTGTGCATCTGACTTTAGGTGGGAATTGAACCCAGGTTGTTAGGCTTAAGATTTTGTTTTGACCCCAGAAAGATACCTTAATAATATAAAAATAGCCAGGTATGGTGGCACACTCCTTTAATCCCAGCACTCGGGAAGCAAAGGAAGGAGGATTGCCATGAGTTCAATGCCACTCTGACACTACATAGTGAATTCCAGGTCAGCCTGAGCTATAGCGAGACCCTACCTCAAAAAACCAAAATAATAATAATAATAATAATAATATAAACATAATATAGCAATCTATCCATAGTGACTCAAGCTACCAGCACTTGAGAGGTGATGGCAGGAGGGTCTCCAAGGGCATCCTTAGCTACATAGCAAGTTTGAGCCCAGCTACATGGGATCCTGTGGTGGTTTGATTAAGGTATCCCCCATAAACTTAGGTGTTCTGAATGCTAGGTTCCCAGCTGATGGAGATTTGGGAATTAACACCTCCTGGAGGCAGTATATTATTGAGGGCGGGCTTATGGGTATTTTTAACCATAAAACTTGGCAGTGTTTGACTCACTTGCCTGTTGCTATTGTCTACCTTATGTTGGCCAGGGGGTGATGCCTACCCTCTGCTCATGCCATTGTTTTCCCCTGCCATTGTGGAGCATTCTCTTGAGTCTGTAAGCCAAAATAAACCCTTTTTTTTCCCCCAAAAGCTGCGCTTGGTCGGGTGATTTCTGCCAGTAATGTGAACCTGACTGCAACAGTAATGTTGGTACCAAGGAGTGGTGTCATTTGCTGCTAGACCTGACTGTGTGGCTTTGGCCTTTTGAAGCTGATTTTTAAGAGGAATGTGGAAGGATTCAAAACCTTGGCCTAAGAGATGCCATGCGTGCTGTAAGTACAGCTTGATGGACTATTCTGGTCAGCGTTGAAAGACCTGAATGCAGTAAGAACTATGGACTGTGAGGTTTGGCTTATGAGGATGAGAAAGAGCTTTGCCTGAACTGGGCTAGAAGCAGTTTGTATGAGAGGCTTGCTGTTATGGCCATGTCCTGAGAACTTGTGCAGGGTTGCTTTGTGTAGAAATGGACTGTTGTGAGCAGAGGGATATGGCATAGAAATAAATCTTTAGGCCGAAACTGCTTCCTGTTCAGCTGCAATTGTATGAGCTATTACAGGCATTGAGATTGGGCCAGCATTGGGACAACAGAAAGGATGCAGTTTTTTGGGCTGGAGAGCTGGCTTAGTGGTTAAGCGCTTGCCTGTGAAGCCTAAGGACCCCGGTTCGAGGCTTGGTTACCTAGGACCCACGTTAGCCAGATGCACAAGGGGGCGCACACATCTGGAGTTTGTTTGCAGTGGCTGGAGGCCCTGGCACACCATTCTCTCTCTCTCTCTCTCTCTGCCTCTTTCTCTTGCTCTCAAATAAATAAATAAATAAATAAAATAAACAAAAAATTTTAAAAAAAGAATGCAGTTTTTTGAAGGAGCCTGAGTGCTCAAGAAGTGTTCTGTTCTTCAAAGTCTGCTTTATTTCCCCCCCCACACACATTAACAAATTGGCACCCTACCTAGTATTGTGGAGTATAAGAAATGCAGGAAAGAGAGGGTCATTGAATTTGCAACACGTCTTGTGTTTTGGAAACAGCCATGGGCAGTGTTAAACAGGTTTGCTGGATGCCTGCATGGAAAGCAATGGAGCTGCGAGGATGAACCGTGGCTTGCAGTGGAGACCCAGTGGAGATGCTGGGACCACGGGATGGGTGCTGAGGAGAGCTGCTGGCCCCAGATGAAGTTTTCCAGGGCTGTGCGTAGCCTAGCTGGAGGGGCAGAACTGGAATGCCAGAGACTTGCTGCTGGTTAGAATTATTGGACTGGGAGATTTGTTACTGGCTAGCGTTGTTGGACTTGGAGCTACAGAGTTTGATGTTTGCCCTGGTTGTTTTAAATCTTGTATTGGCTGAATGTTTCTTTGCTGTGTCCAATGCCATCTTTTGGAATGAGAATGTTTATTCTGTGACATTGTGGGTTTTTTGAGGTTAATTTTTTTGGTGTTATGGCTCAGTAAAAAGACCCTGGATTATGGGGATGTTAGAACATCATTAGGATTTATGAAAACTATGTGGACTTTTAAAGTTGGATGAATGCATTGCATTTTACATCATAGACAGTTATCAGTTTATGGGGGCCAGGGGTAGAATGTGCTGGTTTGATTCAGGTGTCCCCCATAAACTTAGGTGTTCTGAACGCTAGGTTCTCAGCTGATGGAGATTTGGAAATTAACACCTCCTGGAGGCTGTGTATTGTTGGGGGCGGGCTTATGGGTGTTATAGCCAGTTTCCCCATGTCAGTGTTTGGTGCACTCTCCTATTGCTATTGTCCACCTTATGTTGGTCAGGAGGTGATGTCCACTCTCTGCTCATGCCATTGTTTTCTCTGCCATCGTGGAGCGTCCCCCTTGAGTCTCTATAACAAAATAAACTCATTTTTTTCCCCAAGCTGCTCTTGGTTGGGTGATTTCTGCCAGCAATGAGAACTTGACTGCAACAGACCCTGTATCCAAAAAGTAAACGAGGGGGCTGGAGAGATGACTTAGTAGTTAAGCACTTGCCTGTAAAGCCTAAGGACCCCGGTTCAAGGCTCGATTCCCCAGTACCCATGTAAGCCAGATGCACAAGGTGGCACACGCAACTGGAGTTTGTTTGCAGTGGCTTAAAGCCCTGATGTGCTCATTCTCTCTCTCTGCCTCTTTTTCTCTCTGTCTGTTGCTCTCAAATAAATATAAATAAACAACAACAAAAATAATCTCTTAAAAAGTAAATGAGGGGCTGGAGTGATGGCTCAGTGGCTAAAGGTACTTGCTTGCAAAGCCTGCTGGCCAGAGTTCAATTCCCAGTATCCATGTAAAGCCAGATGCCCAAACTAGTGCACGCATCTGGAGTTCATTTGTTGTAGCTGGAGGCCCTGGTGTACCCATGGTCTCTCACTCTCTGCTTACAAATAAATACATAAAAATATTTTTTATTTATTTGCTTATTTATTATTATCATTATTTTTATTTTGTTGGTTTTTCAAGGTAGGGTCTCACTCTGGCCCAGGCTGAACTGGAACTCACTATGTAGTCTCAGGGTGGCCTCGAACTCATGGCGATCCTCCTACCTCTGCCTTCCAAGTGCTGGGATTAAAGGTGTGTGCCACCACACCTGGCTTATTTATTTTTTAATTTTTATTTATTTATTTTTAATACATTTTATTTTTATTTATTTATTTGAGAGAGAGAGAATGGGTGTGCCAGGGCCTCCAGCCACTGCAAACGAACTCCAGATGCATGCGCCCCTTGTGCATCTGGTTTACATGGGTCCTGGAGAGTCAAACTGGGATCCTTTGGCTTTGCAGGCAAATGCCTTAACCTCTAAGCCATCTCTCCAGCCCTTATTTATTTATTTGATAGAGAGAAAGAGGCAGAGAGAAAAAGAGGGAGAGAATGGGAGCACCAGGGCCTCCAGGCCACTGCAAACGAACTCCAGATGTATGAGCCCTCTTGTGCATCTGGCTTACGTGGGTCTGGAGAATGAAACAGGGATCCTTTGGCTTTGCAGGCAAACACTTTAACTGCTAAGTCATCTCTCCAGCCCTTATTTATTTTACTTATTTTTTATTTTGAGGTAGGGTCTCATTCTAGCCCAGGTTGACATGGAATTCACTATGTAGTCTCAGGGTGGCCTTGAACTCACAGTGATCCTCCTACCTCTGCCTTCTGAGTGCTGGGGTTAAGTGTGTGTGCCACCACGCTAGGATTTTTTTTTTTTTTAATATTTTTTTAAATTTTTTTAATTTATTTATTTGAGAGCGACAGAGAAAGAGGCAGAGAGAGAGAGAGAGAGAGAGAGAGAGAGAGAGAGAGAATGGGCGTGCCAGCCACTGCAGATGAACTCCAGATGCATGCGCCCCCTTGTGCATCTGGCTAACGTGGGTCCTGGGGAATTGAGCCCCGAACCAGGGTCCTTAGGCTTCACAGGCAAGTGCTCAACCGCCAAGCCATCTCTCCAGCCCCACGCTAGGTTTTGTGTGTATATATATATATATATATATATACATGCACACACACACACACACACACACACATAGTTTATTAGGTGGGTACTGGGGAATTGAACTCTGGTACTCAGCTGAGCTATCTCTCCAGCAGCCTGGAATGTATTCTTAAGCATATTTTGTAATATTTTAGTTTGTTTGTTTTTACGAGTTCGGGTCTGGAATTAAAGGCATGCACATTTTTTAAAAATTTGCCCCTGTGTGTGAACACACCAGATTTTCTTGTCACTGCAATTGAATGCCAGATACACTACTTTTTGCTCCTGGGGAGTTGAACCCAGGTTGGCAGGTTTTGCAATCAGTCTCTTTTATTTTGATGTCATGATCTTTTCCTCCCATTATGATGGTCTTGTGTAGGTAGTGTCAGGCACTATGAGGTCATGGATATCCAGGCCATTTTGTGTCTGGAGGAGCACGTTGTAAGGAGTCCTACCCTTCCTTTGGCTCTTACATTCTTTCTGCCACCTCTTCTGCAATGGACCCTGAGCCTTAGAAGGTGTGATAGAGACATTGCAGTGCTGAGCACTCTTTTGTCACTTCTTCTCAGACTGTTTTTTTTTTTCTTCTTCTTTTTTTCTCTCTGACATTGTAGCCCAGGCTGACCTTGAACTTAGGGCAGTCACGTGTTTTAGCTGCCTGAGTGCTAAGATTACAGGGGAGAGCTACCACCACCACCCACCCTGGTTTAGGTGTTTCAAATTTTTGCTTTTCATTTTGTGACAGGTAGGTCAGGGACGCATTAATTACTCCAGGCTGGCCTCAAACTCAGCAATCCTCCTGCTTCAGCTTCAGAAATGTATGTGAGGTAAATCTTTTTTTCTTTCTTTTTTTTTGGTTTTTCGAGGTAGGGTCTCACTCTGCCCCAGGCTGACCTGGAATTAACTGTGTAGTCTCAGGGTGGCCTTGAACTCACTGCGATCCTCCTACCTCTGCCTCTGGAGTGCTGGGGTTAAAGGCTGTGCGCCACCATGCCCGGCAATCTTTGCATATTTGAAATATATTGTTTGTCAGAGTAGATGATCGGGCCCCAGAATGACACGTTGAAAATCACATTCCTGGGGCCGGGATCGATGAGCCGTGATAACAGGGGCCTGTGTCATCCCGCTCACTGAAAGTGCCCCAGGACACCTTGCATCACCTCCCTCACTGTCTTCCTTCCGGACCATGCTTCTCTCTCCAGTCCCGGCAAGTTTTCTTTTATGTACGGCCAGCCATTAAGCTGTCCACGTAAGCATCAGGCCTCTGCCCGTGG